>CAJUYH010000813.1:20234-57095 GCA_910591685.1 Galerucella tenella
ATCTACATCTACATCTACATCTACATCTACATCTACATCTACATCTATCAAAAACAAATCAATTCAAATTAGATTTTATTTATTATAAAACCTCCTTTTTATTAAGTTTACTTAGGACGACTCTGTTAACATTAATATACTACCGACACATATTACAAGTAGCGTTGGTAAGTCTATTCAAAACCTAACTATATAACCGCATAAATTATTTTTTTTCGGGCAATATATCTTCAGATTTCCCTTTCATCGAAATTTTACGGGCGTTAAATATTTTACGGTTAATTTTAAACGTAAATGTTTTCAATTGTTACGATGGCAAGTGTAAAATATTACCACGTACTAAACGAATTCACAAAATTTATTATCTAGTAGTCCAACGTTACAATGGAAACCAAAACAAGCGTTGTGAGTTTGTTTATTAATGGTAACGACTTATACGGATATATATAAAAAATCCACTTATGAGTGGAATGTACATTTAATGTTCTCAAAAATATTTCTCAAGTAGAGTTCATCTCTTCATGCTAGAGTTTAGATTAGATTTTAATCAACAAAAAGTAACTTTGGCAACATTTCCAGTTGTCTCCCATATGGAAAGCACTGCTCTATTTCTCTAACGCTGCAGTCTGAATATGAATGTCACTATATTTGTTTTGGTTGAGGTAGTTGAGTTTAATCAGCAACATGACTTTGCGTACCTTTTATGAGCAAACTTTCTGAATGGAACAAACATGATGAAATTACGACATTAATTGCAACATTATAATTTAAACTATTTGACTCTACACAAGAACGCAAAACTTTAGGGACTATCCCTCTTTTTTGTCCGTAATTATAGCGTGCTTATCCATGAGTAAAATGGATTATAAATTGTTATCTTGGGTAACTCACAATTACCGCTATAATCGCTAAACACGAAAACATATCCAGCTGCTCCTCTCGCTAATATTTCAAATTGTTAAGGTGGAATTTCGTATTTTATCAAGCAGAGCATAAATCTCATTTCAGTTGCGATTGTACAACGATAAACAAACAGTTTTGTACAGAACTTGGAGCAATATTGTACGTTCGGAGAATGTATTGGAAAATAAAAACAACTCTTATAGGTTTTTAGCTAACTGGAAAAATACACAAAAGAAAATAAGTTACCACAGCATTTTTCTTGAAAAGTTTCTTTTACTAATATCTAAGGATCAGATTTCCAACAGTGGGCTCAATTTCTTGGCGGTTTATTCCTCATCGAATGGATCAATAGTTGGACAAACTAAAATTTTTTTTAAGCGAGTGTCACAAAAAATGAAGTTTTACGGATCTATTAACGTCCCTAAAGTGTATCTTTTTTGGCCGCTTTTTTACTTTACGGCCGCTTTTTTACTTTACGGCCGCTTTTGCAAACAAAGTCATTATGAGGGCAACCTACTAGAAACATTTAATTTGCTTATTTGAGTTATTTCCACGTCCGATATTAAGATTGTCAAATTATGAAGGCGGCCTACTAGACACACTTAATTTGCATGTTTGAATTATTTACCCATAAAACAAAAGGAAAGGTTCCGTTGCCAGGCTGTTTATTTACAAGCTTTCCGTTTCTGTCAGTGAAATGAAATGTAAAATAAATAACTAACATTTCAAGAAAGAAGGAAATTTCAAATAGAATTCTTGCAGGAGGAAAAGGTACTTCAGGTATGCGTTCTTCTGTTCAAAATAATTCCAAAGAAATTGAATTAGATGGTACTTCAGTAAGCAGCTTTCCAGCAAGAACCATTGTTACGGAAAATCAAGAAAATGAAATGTTTGTTAACAATGTCATGTCTAAAAGTGGTATTACATTTTCAAAATGTAGTAAATGTACATTTAACATAACAATTAATAGCAAATAATGCCCTAATTTATTAACTTCGTTATGACCCAACTTCTGTTTATCATACTTACTGTAAGTAATTCTGTACACATCTTTGTTACTTAATAATACACTTTTCATTTGGTTAATAAAAATTTGAATCTAATCTTCCAGTTTCGTCTCTGTTTAGAAACAAAATTGTAAAAAAAAGTTGTTACCTATTTGATGAGACACTCGCTTAAAAAATTTTGTGTGCACCTCGGCCGTATGATATTTTTGGCCTCACCTGAAATTTGCTTGGCCTCGGCTACGCCTCGGCCGCAAATTTCAGATTCGGCCAAAAAAGATCAACATTACGGCCTTGGTACACAAATAACTATTTTGTTCAAAAGTTATTGAAAATACCACTTTTTCTCATGTTTTTCAAACTTCAGTTTTAAATATTCCGAAAACTATTTCAATTGAAAAAATGTTAGTTTGAAAGGGACTCAGGGCTATAAAAGAAAAATCCAAAAATTTCAAATATCAAGTTTGTGAAATTTCTAATTTTTAAAAATTGTTAATAAGACGATTGGCTTTGAATTCTTAGCTCAAATTGTTTTGTATACAACTTTGTACTAATCGTAAGAGATCCTGAACCTGACCCTTTGAAACTGTGATTCTTGTTTTAGCGAACATTTGAATTTTTGAATGAAAAAAAATTTCCCAGATGAAAATTCTTATCTCTTGAGTTTAAAAAATCGTGTAATCTTTGATTTTATGAACGTTTTCTTTTTTTCAGATTAAGAAGACCACAATGTAAATTGAATTCACACTTGAATTGGTTTATATTTCACGTGGAATAAATCAATAAACAAATGTCACCAATTAAAAAATCCATATTCTTGAAAAATCAGGCAGCACAGTTACAAAAATTTCTACGATTGGTACAAGAATGTGAACAAAAAAAATTGAGCCAAAAATATCTTATTGATGCACAACTTTGACAATTTTTAATTCAAAATTTCAAAAATGCGAGATTTTAAAAATCTTTTTTCCGGGTTTCCAAGAAATTAGCCAGAAAATATGATGAAAGTTTAAACTATATAGAAAATGTTGACGTCACACTTTTGTGATCGTTGTTTTATCTTAGATGGCGTATTGTCATATTTTGAATTTTTTTTCATTCCCACTGAAATAAATATTATCACGATTTTAATGTCGAAATAAGTGATTGCTTTACAATAAGTATGTTCGTAGCAGGAATTTCCAATCCATTGAAAATTTGTTAAACTCTGACATTCCGTTTGGGATTCGTTGTAAATCGATTGGCAATTTTTGTTGTAAGAACGGGTGGAGAATTTTGACAATTTGACAGTGACATCTTTGATAAAAATGAACTAAAAGTTCATCATCACTTGAAGAAGAGCTGAAAAAAAAAGTGGAACGTGTCGCGGGACACACGGTAGGAACTTTAGTTCCTTTTAAGCAGAAATTATGTAATACATCTGACGTTATAGATATGCAATTTGCATATTCCTCCGTGGTCGAGTATTAAGCAAACCAGACTCTCACGCGGTAGACTAGGGTTCGATTCCCCGAGAAGGAATTTTTTTTTATTGTTAATTTTATTTTTAAATACTCATTCTGCTTGATATTAATAACGACAACAGGTAGACGTTTGAAATATTTAGCAGAATATTCATTATCATGGATAATGGTGCGGTACCCTTCAAGAGGGAGTCCGACTGGCAACATCTACTTATAACAGCATCGTATATTTAAAAAGGGAAGCCGTAGCACTATACAAATTGGACATCCAAGAACTGTACGTTTACCACAAAAAAATTTGTGGAAACATAAAATTGAATTGTTAAATTTTCAATTTGAAGTTATATTACAGTTTATAGAAATTTTTATTTTTTAGATTTTTTTCAAGTGGGTCGTAGAAAAAATATGCTGTTCGACTCGTGTGGATTGTTCATATCGCACTTGAACGATTGAGCACTCTGCCTACGGCGTCGTGCTCAAACTTCGTCCTCGTGCGATATGGCCATCATATCCACACTTGCTGCACAAACTACTATTTCTATCAAAATATGCTCTTTTACATTCAAAAACAACCTGCCAAATGTGAAATCAATTTATCCATCCATTTTAAAGTTATCGAATTAAAGCATTCAATTTCCAAAGATCTAACACCCTGTATTTCGAAAAGTGAATGTGCTAGACCCCTTAATCCTCATATCATTTTGTCCAATTTTACGAGAGGAATCTACATGCAAACGTTGTAATTACCATTAACGTTCGAGATGCTTATGTCATTTTTTGCGCGATCGTATTGAAATAAATTCCGAATAAAATAATTTAAATTTCTTCGAAATGAACGAAATGTCAAAAGTGACATTTATACTTCTGGATCAGTTTAAAATATATTTTGCATTTTGGTGAAATTGTTTTCATGCTATTTATTACTTTTCGACGTCCGAACGGTTGGTAAATCACTTACCGACGTGTTAAGCTTAGAAACCAGTAAACACAACCTACCGTCCTGACAACCGATGCTGTAAATAAACAAAAAAGATCAATCGCGCAAAAAAAGTTATGGAAATAATAGTAAAAATTTATCCGAACAAATTCAAGTAGATCACCAGCACTGCGAATACCAGCTTTGCATAGACTTTTAATATAGCATCGGTGGTTCAGTGGTAGAATGCTCGCCCTTCACGCGGGCGGCCCGGGTTCGATTCCCGGCCGAAGCATATGAATCGCTGCTTCGTAAACGAGAGAGAGAGACTCAGGAGAGGGCACACGCACGCAAGCAAGGCACATAACGAAGCAACGTAACATAACGTAACGTAACGTAACGGTCAGATCTTTTGCGTCGCGACCAACGGTCGCTCAAACATAACCTGACGTGAAGAACTAAAGTTCCAATAAAGGATGAGTGAATAATTTTGTAACGTGTGTGTCATTCTTTGGCCATCCTAATAAGAAACCAGAGATGTTTTTTAAATATCCGGTATTACAACATACAAATGATTTCACTCACGTTCTATTTTAGAAGGAACTGACTGGTTAGCTAGTTCTATGTTTTTTTTCACTATGATTTGACACTTTCTACAGCATCACAACCCGCATGTTCTCATGTTCAAACTGAAAATTTGATCCCGGTCAGCAAATTATTCTGATAGTTGGCAACTGATCCGAAACCGCAAATTTCTTTCTTCGAACAAAAGATTTTAAAATCACCAACTGCAAAATTGTTTCTACGAACGCTTTTTTTAAATGCGCATGCCTCTGACGGTTTCTGATAGTTTCTGAGTGTTCTACGAACGAACCCAATATTCGTATTCAATACAATTATTCAAATTATTATTGGAGAAAGTTTTAGTAACTGTCATCATGTCTATTGCACCAGAAGTTTGTATTTCACCGAATATATTCAGTTTATCATCTAATAGTAGCGAGATAGTGAAGCTGGTTTTGTAGTAGGTTCTTTCTTTTCCTTGTCATACTAATTCGAATGCCAAAATATGATTTCTTTCGAACTCCTTCCGGTAAAACGGATGAACAAAGTTAACCGAATCTTAGCCCTTCATGCTACTCCTCCCCATTTGAGTATGCTCAACATCTCCATGTCCTTTTTAATTGCCTCTATCCACTCATTTTTTTGGTTACCTTTTTTCACTTCAAGTTTCCTTTTTCAAGTACTTCTTTTGTAGCTCTGTTATCTGTCTATTATCTCTCTATATGCCATTCCATCTGCTTCTGATTATTTGCTCTTTCCATCCCCCATATATTCATCTGATTATTTTCTCTCTAGCCATAAAAGTGGTCATAGGATAACATTTAACCTCACGTACAGGGGGGGCGAACTATGGTCCATGATCGTCCAAAATGTGGAATTTTAGGATAAAAAGAAAATGCAAATGGAAACAAACCTTTGATAATTCAATTATACTTAAATTAAACTTATAACATCGAACAAAGCTTCCACTATGCAGTCCTAATTTTCCTCCACAACCCAGTGAGTCTGTCATCGTCCATTGTACTCCTGAGCCAGGTTTTTACCCTTCGTAGGGTACGGTAGCAGTAGTGGATGGAAAAGCACTTAATATTGACAGTGCGTGCCTTGTTGCAGGGAAACAACATGAACTTCCTACAAAAGTGCAGCCACTTCAATGCCCTTCAATTTATCTTCTGCCAATTTTTTTTCTTTTCCATATTGTACGACAAATCTAATTCTGCAGAAACATAACCCCACTTATAAAATTAAAATTCACTCTGTGGCTGGAGCAATGGGATTTTCTAATTATCAAAATTTGAGAATTATTTAATTTAATTTTACTCCCAGGGGAGCAGATGCCCCTCCCTGCCCTTCGCTGGCTACGCCCATGCATACAGCTCGTGATGAATTAAAGTGTATGTAGGTGAAGAGAATAAATACAATATTGAATGATAAAATTCGATTTAATCGAATTCGCTGTAATCGAAATTAAAAGTTAATTCTAAAATTTATATAACCTAAAAAGCTTGCAAGAGCTAAAAATATGTCAAATTTTTGGTGGCCAGATTTTCTTCAAGGTCAGTATATACTAGGTACTTAAAATTAGGTGGTGGAAGTAGATCATTACAAAAAGGAATCTCTTAGTGTATTCAATACACTCAAATCTCTCATTTTATCATTTTCTCGTTTCTGTCCGAACAGCTTTATAAATCAACTGAAACGGTAGATTAAAAAAGGCGACATTTCCTAACCCATTATATCACTTTGCCCATTTTTTCGTAATAAATTTCGCGTTGTAGAGTCCAAATGAAATTTCATCAGCATTAATGGAAACTGAAGTCCATTAAAAGGGCATTAAGTGACAGAGAACGTATTTTACTTTAAAATTATACGCGGTTTGATTGATCCGACCATTGAAATAATTCAACGAACAGTAATAGTTTTTAACCGGCGAGATTTTAAGCCAGATAGGCAAATGAAATTGCCAGTCGGCTAACAAATTTTGTATTCGCATCGAGTAGTAAATCCTCAATGATTTGCTCCAATTAAAAAATCTGTGGAAGTCTAACAGAATATCTTGTACCAAGTTTTCCGCTTTGACGTTTGATTTCCAAACGTATCATCACCATTATTTCCATTAACGTGATTTTCAGATTTGACAGTTGACAGCTGAGTGTATGTGTATGTGGAAATACGAATACGGTTCAATTAAAAGCAATTTTTGTTAAACTTTTGAGGTTCGATTTGGCCTCGGATTTGGCAAATGGCCAGACACTGTCAAGTGAACAAAAATCACCCTTCAGTGGGGTTTATCAATGCCCGGTTAAATCTGTCAGCTACGTAGCCCTCAGCTATCTCTAGCCGCCAGTGAAAGTCTCGGTTACAATAGAAAGCGTTTATAAATGCATCACATAACCGACAGCTAGATAACTGAAGGCTAAGTGTAATTGAGCATTTGACAACCTTGTTCGGGTTATGAACGTGAGTGTAATGTTGTCAGAGTGTAAATCTCTCATTTTAATTTGGTGTAAGGAGGATCACCCGTTACATGAAATATACATATTATGAATTTTATTCGCATATAACATATATAACACAGTGAATCAAGAATATAAAGGTGAAAGTTATTATTTTTCTATTGTACCGTAAGCTTTCTCTGACAACATCGTGGAAAATTTCACTTGTCAGTGTCAAAATAGTGGTACTGTTATTTTTATTTCGTCTATGTTGTGCTTTGTTGAGTTGTTTGCATTTGAGCATGTTCACACAAAAAAGATTTCCCAATTTCACGGTGTCAGAACGACAATTATGTACTTATGAAATAGAATGCAAAAAGACGGATGCTGTGACTTGGCGAGAAAAGCTGGAATTTGTTGGAGTATCATGAGAACGCTGGGTTTAGATAGTCGAAACCGAGTAATAAACTGGACATCATCGAGCTCTTCATAGGGATTCATCCGTTCTTCAACAGTATATGGTCGTCTTTCGTACTCTACAAATTCCAATATTTCACCAAGCTCCAAGCTCTTCATCGAAAAGGTCGTCAAGTTCCTCAAGATACATTGACAATAACAATGAAATAAAATACAAACAGAACCTAGATGCTACTGAACTACTTTGAAAGAATCAAATAAGCTTCTCGATTTCACCCTAAACGATAATAACAAAATCAAATTTGAAGTTGAAATAATCTTTGTTGCAAAATGTAAGCAAACATAGAAACTATTGTTGCTTTCGTTTATTTGGACTTCAAGCACTTGTGCGTGACGCCTCTGTCGTCACGACTTTTGAGCAAATCGAACACGATTTTTTAGGATCCTCAAAACCACCTGACATGTGCCAATGCCAATGAATTTCCTGTGTTGTTAGAAGAACAGTTTTCAATTATAATGTTTTTGATAATAAAATTTTGCATATTCAGATATTTTTAGTAAGGTTTAAATTGTATTAAATCGTAATCGGTACAATCTTAACGATCTTAACCTTTAAATAAACGTCAAACCGGACAAACGTCAAATATTTAATGTCAGTGGCTTGAAGCTCATACTTTTCGGTATGTGCTTGAGGGGCAAGGGGAAGGTAAGACTAGGCGTCACGCCCAGTAATAAACGAACGGAATTCAGTCACTACGAGCTGCTACTAGCAGCCAAAAGTAAATACAGTAAAACCTCTATTTTTGGACACCTCTATATAGCGGACACCTCTATGTAACGGACAAAAACACATGTCCGGAATGCTGCAATGCCCATTTGTGTATAAACGACCCTCTCAATAGCGGACCCTCTATATTACGGACGCGGACATACAAATTAGTTACCAAAACTCGTGTGTGTGATTCTCTGTGTGTCGGTTTTGTATTAAAACGTTCCTAATAAAATCCAAAATAAAATAAAGACAAGTGCACATAGAAATTTGAAATTCGTACTAAACGATGCTGAAACGAAAGGACATTACTGTGAGTACTTAGAAATTACAAATAAATACTCCATAGTGCATTTATTTATAAATTAGGCATTGAATTTTTAACAAAATCAGTATATTGAATGTCGAAATCAGTAAATAGTTAATAGTCAGGGCACCAAAAGCCAAAATGACTGATATGACAAATGCTCAATTATTAAATCAGATTGAATTAATGTTTGATAAAAAGATTCGGAGTTTGAAAGAGGATATAAGAGAAGAAATAAGGAAAGCAAATGACTTAGTGAATGTCAAAGTACAGAAGTTAGAAAATCATATCCACCAGCTTGAGGGAAAGTTACAATACTTAGAAAGAACCAATAAAAAGAACAACATTGCTGTATTCGGAATCAAGGCAGAAAAGAACAAATTGCTAGAAAAAACCTTAAGTACAATAAACTATATTCTAGAAGAAAACTATACAGATAAAGACATAAATAATATTTATCAAGTTGGAAGCTCAGGACCCATTATTGTACAATTTGTGTCTTACTTGCAGAAACAAAAAATTTTTAAAGGACTACACAAGTTCAAAGGTACCGGAATATCCATTTCGAACGATCTAAGTCCAAAGGACCAAAAAACGCAGAGAATAATTGTATATTTTTTAAAGAAAGCAAAATCTGAAGAACAGAAGGCTTATATTAAAAACTTTATCCTTTATGTGAATGACATACCACAAGATATAGAAAATTTGGAGAAGAGATACGCTGCAGAACAGGACGGTGAATTCAATATTGCACTTTCCCTGAAGGCAAACAGTGCACCACCTGGTACACCAACAATTGAGAAAACGAATACTTCATTAAACGAAGGAGAAAACTCTAAAGAAGTTCCAGATCCAGAAGTGCAATGCATAACATCCAGCAATTTGAGCAGAACTCCAAAAACAACATCGGCTCTACCTAAGAAACCAATAGTAGTTAATAGCGGTAGTGATACCAAAACGGCTATACCATATACGATCCTGCAGAAGACGAAAGAAACCCAACAGAGACTTACGAGAAATCAAAAGAAATCAGCATCTTAAAAAAGAAAAGTTTTTTGTATTTTCTTCATCTTCTTTTCTTTTTAAGTTTTCAACAGTAAGAAATTTTAATTTTAATTATAATTAAAATTTCCTCATTGAACATTTGTATTTTAATGTGTTTGTAGTTGTTAGTCTGTAATCAATAATGAATTTTAAAATTTTAATATAAGTACCTGAACTAATAAATAATTTAAAATGGATCCTTATATTAATGAGTTCTTTATAGAAAAACTAGAAACATTTGAACTGAATTTGTCGAGTGAGGTAAAAAACATTTTAGAGGTAAATAATAAAACCACAAATTTCAAAATAGTTCATAACAATATATCTAGTATAGGCCATAATTTTGATGAATTTAGAATATTTATTGAGGGGTTAGATACTAATGTAGATTGTATAGTATTATCAGAAACATGGCAAATACCAGATTTAAGAATTTTTACGATCTTAGGCTACAAAACTTTATATAATTATGGAACTTACAATCAAAATGATGGTGTGATAGTATTTGTGAAAAACGAACAATATATATCTCATCAGACAACACAAATAGATAACACTAATTTACTTAAAACTAAATTAAATTGCAGTAATAATATTATTATAGTAAATTCTTTTTATAGGTCGCCAAACACCAATGTGGATATATTTTGTAACGAATTAAATAACTTTTTAGAAGCACAGAATGAGAAATACGATTTTAACTTGTTTGTAGGGGACATTAATATTGACTTACTAGAGGATACAAGAGAATCTAAAAACTATTTGGATATTTTAAGTGAGTATGGATTTAAATCCGCAATAAATACTCCCACAAGAGTAACAAGAGATTCCAAAACTTGTTTAGACCACATGTTTATACATGCAAAAAGTAATAATTATGACACCATCCTACCCATGACTATTACAACGTCCATTACTGATCATTATACAACAATGATGCAAATTATAATTGCAAAAGAGTATAGCGATAAAAATAAAAACAACTCTAAAAAAAATAATTTTATTAAACAAATTGATAACAAAAAATTAGTTAATAACATACAAATCGTTGACTGGAACCTCATACTTGACGAACCGAACCTAGAAATACAAACAAAAAAATTAATTCAGACCATTCAAAATACAATAAATGAATCGACAATTAATATCAAATTAAAACATAACCAAAGAAAAAGAAAAGTTTGGATTACTCCATCATTAATAAAATGTGTAAATAAAAAAAATGAGCTATACACAAAATATAAGAACGATATTAATAATGAAAATTTAAAATTAGAATACTTTAGATATAAAAATATCACAGAAAAGTTAATAAAAGAGGCAAAAGTAGCTTATTATAAAAAAAGGGTAGAAAAAGAAAAAAATTCATCAAAGAGACTTTGGAAGATAGTAAATGAAGTTATTTCTAAACATTCTAAAAGTAACACAATAACCCTTAAAGAAAATGAAAATATTACTAATGACGGAGAAAAAATAGCAAACATTTTTAATAACTACTTCATTGATATTGGCAAAAGCTTGGCAAGTAATATTAAAAGACCGAAAAACTATAAGGAGAGTAGGACTGTTAGTTGCCAGTCTATATTTTTTGAACCAGCAAATGAAACTGAAATAAAAAATATCATATTTGAACTAAAATCTAAAAAAGCTCCTGGTTATGACCAAATAACCGCGGATGTACTTAAAATCATAGTAGATTATATAAAATACCCATTAACCCTGATAATAAACAAATCACTTGAAACGGGAGTGTTTCCCGATTCACTCAAAAACAGTATTGTTACACCAATCTACAAAAATGGAGATAAATATGAAGCGGCCAACTACAGACCCATCTCCCTTATATCGAGTTTAGCGAAAGTATTAGAAAAGGTAGTTAAAAAAAGAATAAATAATTTTCTTCAAAATAACAAATTACTTTCAAAATCTCAGTTCGGATTTCGCGAGGGAAAGTCAACACAAGACGCAATACTTGAACTTACTAGCACCATCTATGACTCTATAGACAAAGGAGAATCAGTAATCGGGGTTTTTATTGACCTGGCAAAGGCGTTCGACACCGTTGACCATTCCATATTATTGGAAGTTATAGAAAACATAGGAATAAGGGGAAAAGCACACGATTTCTTCAAGAGTTATCTACAAAATAGACAACAACAAGTAAAAGTAGATAATATGTTTAGTCAAACAAAAAAAATTACGTGTGGAGTGCCACAGGGGACGGTGCTGGGTCCTTTGCTTTTTACCCTTTACATGAATGATATATTTTTAATAGAAACCGAGTTCCAAAAAATAATAAGTTTTGCGGATGACACTGTAATAGTTTATAAAGGTACTAATTATTATGACTTAAAATTGCAAGTAGAGACCCACTTTTTAAAAATTAAAAAATTCCTAGATAATAGGTTACTATCATTAAATGTTCAGAAGACAGTGTACTTACCTTTTAGCAGTCAAGCCACTTCACTCCCAAACTTTAATTTGAACATACAACAAGACTTTAAAATACGATCTGTAAAGGAGATAAAATATTTGGGCATAATGTTAGATTGCTGCTTTAGATGGGATACACATATTAATTATCTATTAAAGAAATTAAGATGCATATTGTATGGATATAGAAAGATATCTGAATATTTAAATATTAAAGAAAAAACAATGATATACCACAGTTTGGTAGAGTCTCACCTGAACTACGGAATAATAGGATGGGGAGGTGTCGCAAAAGTGTATCTTAACTCACTACAAGTATGTCAGAATCGTTTTCTTAAAATACTACTAAACAAAAACATAAGATACTCCTCTGAATCCCTCTATGCTGAAACAAACATACTCGATATACGACAATTATTTTTCGTACAAATTAATATAAGACAATATTTAAATAAAGATAGGCTACATACATACGAGCACAGTTATGAGACGAGGAACAGACATAAATATGTTGTACCCTTGATGAAAAAGGATAAGGGACAAATGAGTTATCTTTACTTAGGCACTAAATTGTTCAATAGCTTACCAGGGGCATACCTGGAAAAGTGGTACAAGCATTGATTGAGTAGAACATAATAAGCAAATACTTGATCACTTGCAATGTTTCGAAATATTAGGTTGATTTAAGTAGCATAATTTTGAAATTTGATTGGACCTAATTCGGTCAAAGAGGATATATATATATATATATATATATGTATATGTTTTAAATTTTAGGTGTTTTTCATATTTATTGGTCTATGTGTTTTCATGTTTTTAAATTTATAGTCACGCACAAGCCATTTGTGTGGTTTCTGTGACTTATTTTGTTTATTATGTGTTTATATAAGTATTATTATGTTGAATTGTTGTATTTGGAATTGTGTCGTATCATAATAAACATTCATTCATTCATTCAAAAGATATTATTTCTTTAAAAATTACCTCCATGTACGGACACCTTTCCAAATTTCAACGAAATTTAAGAATTTGTAATCTACCTACGTGTACGGATACCTTTATATATTTTTGCAAAAGGTCAGGTATAAAAATGTTTCCGGTTGACTGGTTTCTTTTTTCAAGCTTAAGATAGGGTGGGTTTGGTTTATGGGTTTTCCCATGATAGGTAAGATGTTTATGAAAATATGTACTTGTTACTGGATATTATTTACAAATTTTATTGCTTCTCAAATAATTTGGTCAGTCTATTTACACTATTTAGTTGAAGTTTAGTTATTGTTAACACAACATGCCAAACGAAAAAAGAAAACGTTTATCTTTAAAGGATAAGGTAGAAATTATCCATACGAGTGATAAATATAAATTAAGTGTTAGGAAACTAGCCGAAAAACATGGTGTTGGAAAAACACAGATTAGCGAAATTCTAAAAAACAAAAATGAATTTTTAAAGTCTTTTGTTGATGGTTCTAGTAATGACGAAGTTAAACGGAAATTCCCTAAAACTGAGGGACTTGCTGTGGATCAGATTGTTTTTGAGTGGTTTTCCAAAGTACGAAATAAGAAGATTCCTTTATCTGGGCCATTAATTAAAGAAAAGGCACTAGAAGTTGCAAAAGAATTAAAGTGTGACATTTTCAAAGCATCAAATGGATGGTTGGAAAAATTTTGCAAGAGACACAATATCACGTTTAAGTCTGTTTGTGGCGAGTCTGCACACATCAATTTACAAGAGGTTGAAAACTGGAAAATCAAATTAAATAAAATCTTGGAAGACTATTCTGCAGAAGATGTTTACAATATTGACGAAACGGGATTATTTTATAGAGCATTACCTACAAAAACATTTGCTCTAAAAACTGACAACTGTGCTGGAGGAAAAGCTGCTAAAGACCGATTAACAATCTTATTTTGTACTAGTATGGCTGGTGAAAAAGAAGAACCTTTAGTAATAGAGGTAAAGCAAAAAACCCGAGATGTTTCAAAGGAGAACATATCAATAAGTTACCTTTGGAATGGACGTCTAGTAAAAAAGCTTGGATGAACGAAAACATAATGAGTTCATGGTTACATAAGTTTGACAAAAAAATGGCAAAACAAAAGAGAAATATACTATTGTTTTTAGATAAAGCAACTTCCCATCCTAACAATATAGTCCTTAAAAATATTAAACTGATTTTTTTACCGCCGAATACTACATGTGCCAGCCAGCCTCTAGATCAGGGAATTATACAAAATTTCAAAATTATATATCGAAGATTTTTAGTCAAAAGATTACTTATGCTTATGGAATCCGAGCCATCTCTAGAGAAAATAGAAAAAAGCATAACAGTTGCAAATGCTTTAATATGGATAGTGGCAGCTTGGGGAAAAGTTACGGCAAAAACAATAGTAAACTGTTTTTCAAAGGCTGGATTTAAAAAAGCTGGAGACCCAACTGATGATGGCCAAGAAGAATTTGAAAATAATTTTACCGACCTATCCACTTTAATACCAACTGAAATGGGTTTGGATTTCAACGGATATTCTTCTATAGATGGAGAACTAACCACTGAAGATTCCGATTTTTCAATTTCTAAATGTGTTGAGGACTTCCTGGCGAACAGTGATGAACAGTCTGATATTGAAGAAATTAGTGACGAACAACAAGCTCCTAAAATTTCCAGCCTTAGTGAAGCATGTGATAATTTAAGGGATCTAGAAAAATTCTTTTTTGTAAGTAACAATGTGAGCGCTTACACAAAAATATCAGAGATTTTGATAAATTGTGAACACGACTTTTTCGAAAACAAACTAAAGAATATGAAGCAGACTACAATATTAGATTTTTTTAAAAGATAATTCACATCATATGTACATAATTGTATTTTATAATTTTTTCAAATAAAATAAATTTTATAAGTGGCAGTTTTTTATTCTTATCTATGTGTGAAAATGCTTATTACTAAAAATTTGTACAGAAAGGATTAATAAAACTTCCTATCGTTTTTATTAATTTTACATTTTTGTATTTACTGTAAAAAATATTTTTATTTTTCAATTTTTCAAAAATCAAAGACTTTAAAGGTTTATATTACTAAACCGATTTAAGGAATTTTGGATAACTTTAATTTGCAAGACATTAATCGAACTTCCTTTATATTAAAATTGTTAAACCTCTTAATAACGGACACCTCCCAATAACGGACAAAAAAAAATTCCCCCTAGCTGTCCGCTATTCAGAGGTTTTACTGTAATCGAAAACGCTTTATGGTTAGAATAACGGAACACCACTTTCTCGTATTCAACTGTATGTACTATGGGTAACATCAACTTGAAAGTGGCAGCTAGGATAGCCGAAAGTTTGACTACCAGCTAATGCAAACTGGCAGTTGATAAACACTTTGACCAACAGCTAAGATTTAGTCGAAGGCTACAATATTTAACCGAGCATTGATAAACCTGCCCTCAGTGATTTAAATAAATAGGTCAAAACCAACTCATTTGGAAAATAAACTCTTGCAATATTTTCCTGAAATGAAAATCTGAAAATCGGTGATAAAATCATTCATAAACACCTTTAAGAACTTGTCAATAAATAATTAAATGAATTCAGTCTCCGAAGTAGATTGAACTTCCTTCCTCTAAATATAAAACTAGTTCCTATTCCCAGTTGGAGCCTCGACCGACATTCGTCCTTATCCTTTTGTGACTAGAAAAAAAATTCTATTTAAATCTCGAACTCTTCGTAAATCTAAATGCTTTAATAAAATCCGATTTCGTGTGATTTACTCTTCTAACTACATCCAGATGTAATTGTAAAGATGTCGGGAATAGAGTTATCGAATTATTGGCGGAAGCCGAATTGTGCTCCCGAGTCAAATAGAAGCGGAACCGCAAATATGTTATCCCGATATGTTTGCCAGATTAAAGACTTACGTATATTTTTATTTTTTTTATAATTCAACAAATAATGTTCTAATCTTGTATTTTGTTTTAGGTAAGTTTCATCAAGCTACAAGGAAAGAAAAGTGAGAGTAAGTTTTTGAAACAATTAATTTCCATTCAGTTATTGAAAAAAGAAATTAGATAGAAAGGCCAGTCGGCATGGGTCATTTTAGACCAAAAGTACAAGTAATTAGCAGCTCGGCTGATTTTTTTCTTATAAGTATCTTGAGGTATGTAGATTAATGTAAAAAAAGTTTACCAGTGTATCGATTTGTGATGCCTTTTGGCTGAAATATTATTTATCAATTATTTAAATTATTATTATGGTATTATTATGAATAAAGACATAAATTCCCTTGAAGCTAATTTCTATAAAGCATGAATCGTTGACAAATATGAAAGAGAAAGGTCTCACGTAGGATGTCAAGTTCAGAGCGTGAAATAAACATAAACAGAATTGTTTTATATTTACAAAACGCTGAACTTGACTCGTCGTATAAATATGTTAACGAAAGTGTTTTAACATTCATTCTGAATTCATTTTAAATTATTCTAATCAATTCTAATTCATTACTTAATTACTCTAAGATGTCCTAAAAACATTCAAAGTGTATTCTATTCATCGTAATAATTTTAATTAATATTCTAATTAGTACTAGTAATAAGTGGGTTAATGTATAATAGTAAAGTAAGGTAATAAAGAGAACATGACCCAGTGATTCCAGTAGTTGTTTTTATTCCTGTGAGATGACACACCAAGTGACCAGCAGCATCACCTAGTTAGAGGCCCTTCCACACTTCTAATGCACCAAGTATCCATAGTGGGATACATACATTACAGATTTCCCAAATTATAAAAAAAGCTGCCGTATTGCTAATTACTTGTAGTTTTCACCCCTATCGTCTGGCCTAAAATAATAAACCTACAATCTGAAATGAATAAGAAGTTTGCTACCCCTATACTTCACCTTCATTATTATACATATTATAAGAATTCATGGATTAGTCAATATTATCAGTTTTAGTATTTTGTTTGCTCGAGCTATCAACTCCTTTCAGACTGTGGTTTGGGGTTTCCCCATTTTTCTAGTTCTAGTTATGCAACAAGCATTGCACTGTATGATTATGCAACAGGTCTTACAGAAAAGTGAACTAAATAATTTTATCTACGACTACCTTTACAATTAGGCATTTACAAACCAAAGAATGTGTGAAATCATACATTATACATACGTTAAAAAGTGTGCGTAAATGAACGAAGCTTTTTATATGGGATTTTTATTATAACACCCAAAAGCTTGCGTAAATGACCAATGCTTTTTAAATGGGGTTTTCATTTTAACCCTCTTTTCAAGCTACGTAATTGGTATCTAGTTGTCTTGAATTTAGTCGTTTGTTGTATAAACTGTCAGTAAATTTGACAAAAGTGTCAGACATAGTGAAGAATAGTTTCTGTTATATTAGAAATTTCAATTACACTTATTTTGAATGGAATGTATTTTTCCGGATTGTACACCATCTGAAATTAGAATTCGTTGTGTATATATTTTTTTATAGGCAATTAATTCTTTTTTCAACCCCTTCAAAGCACATTTTTTCTTCATGTGGTCGTAGATGAATTTTTGTATGACACTTGTGCGTGAAGTACTTTCGCGCACTCGTTGCAAAAAAGGCACTCGCTACGCTCGTGCCTTGCATTTTCACAACTCGTGCGCAAAAGTGTAACTTCACGCACTTATATTATTATATTATTATAAACTGTTTTGTGTCTCAAAAAATTACAAATATTCTCAATTATGGAAAAAAATGATAAAATAATCTAATAGCTCGATGATACAAATCACTAGTTACTTCTACTCAAATTCTGTTATGAATGATTATCATTATTTATTTATTTTTACTTTTCTCAGTTTCCACTCTCCCACAATAATTTCAATTTCCAAAAATGTCCAAAATATTATTAATTTCATATTCACCATATTGCTTTGAATTAAATATATGTATGTCTAAAATCTCCTGCAACTACATTATAGAGCTTCCTCAACTTCAACTGGATGCCTTATAACACCATCCAATAGAGCCATTTGTAACTTGTTTTTAAACTGAGTTTAACTGAGACTTATATCAAACCCATCACAAAACCAATTGAATAGCTTTACAATATAACAAGAAAAAGATCCATTGTATGACTTTGTCCGATGGAAGGGTAGAGTACGATGATTTTTCTTTCGGATGTCTGTTCTGAATCTTATTTTATTATATAAATATGAGGAAGTTTCGGGAGCAAATACTGGGTGATCACTTGAATTCCGACACAATTGATATGCCCATAACTATGAAACCGATTAAGATATCAAGAAGCGGTTTTGACTATCAACTGGTTCAGGAATTAAAATTATTTTCACACTGTTGCCAATTTAGTGTTCATTCCCTTGACTCCTTGTAAAGACTTGGTATTTTTGGAGATCAATAACTTAGACATTTTAAATGGAACACCCTGTTTTTGTACTGCTTCCCGATGTCATGACTAGTTCAGAAAAAAATGTACTGATTTTCTGTATTCAACAAATTGCAGTCTATCTTTTGAAGATAATCTGCTCCTTAAGAATACCTCAAATTGCTATAAAACCATATTTTCAAAAAGTAAAAGGTTCAGCCTATCAGACGGTGGAAAAACATACAGGGTGTTTCATTTGAAGTGTCTAAGTTATAGATCTCCAGGGGAAAATACGTAATTGGCCACAGTGTGAGAAACAGTTTTTAATTCCCGTAGCCGTTTAGTGAAAGCCGCTTTTCGATATCTTAATCGGTTTCCAAGTAATGGGCTCATCAAATGTGTCGGAGTTCAAATGACCACCCAGCATTGTGTGAACCAGAACAGATGCATCCAGAACTCAATATCTTTTAGTTGACCAGAGATATTGTCAACTTCTTTTAATACTACGAATCAGTCTAACACATGAATTCTGCAGCTTTTGTAATCACTAGGAGTTACCTAGGTCCATAGATATTCAAATGGGACAAGTGTACATAGGATTACATAGTATTTCTTCAGTCCTTGAATTTAGTATATTTCTTTTAGAGTATATAAGTTACCAAACCCTCGTCCAATCGTCAACTGTTCTAATGCTCATAACGTATTTTTCATTTTATCGGAGATGATTATCCACAAAGAAAACAAACAAATATACATTAGGGTGACTAGATTACTTCCCATTAGATCTCGGTGTACTAATTCTAATTATAGCTGTCGCTTTAAACAAAATGTCTACGACATATTACAATAAATTCAACGAAACTAATTTTCCCGAACAACAATGATAAACACTCCGCCATGTCACCCATGTCTTCCGAAATGAATTGTTGATGTGAATTAGTAACGTACGGTCGTATTGAATTAGCAATTTCTCAGTCGTCACACAATTTGAACTTGCTAAAATAAACTGTAATGTAATAATCAATGTGTACAGAAAACTTTGTTTCGAAACAAACTCAATTAAATTAACACTAGGGTCTACTTTTACATTTGGGAAAATTGTCAACGCGGTGACAGCTAACGAAATAAGGATTTCCTAGGTCAGTATACAGTGCGTTCAAGAGTCAGAGGCTGTGAATTTTTCTTCTAGGAAAATCTTGTTTTACTTGAAACTCATTTTTTTTTTGTGGAGCAGCTTCTGAACAAAAAGGCATCGGTTATCCACATTATTCATCCGCAACCAGCATCAATTTTTGTGATTGATTCTTCACAGTTTACAGTGATGCCCTTTCCGTGCTGTTCTATGACCTAGTAACACCAAGCAAGGTTTAGTTAGGAGCTAATCCAAGTTTTAAAACGTCTGGAAAAGTGCGAAAAAAAAAAAGGGTCCCCAGTTAAATGAGCATAATGAGCAGCTGGATGGAGAACTAATTTTCCGAAGTATTTGAGACAATAAAGAATACAAATGAAATAAGCTACCTAGGAATTAATGTAAATAACAGAAATGATAAGTTAGAAGAAATTGATACAACAATGAAGAAAGGAAACAGGAGCGCAGGAGCACTATTTAAAACGAAAACGGGATCAAGAAAACAAAAAAAAGGATCTATCAAATGTTCATAAGACCGACAGTCTTATATGGAGCAGAGCTGTGGATCATGAATAATAAAGAAAACAGACTACTAGGTACATGGGAGAAATAAAAACTCAGAAAAATATATGGGGGGAGAAAAGTAGAAGACATCTGGATCAGAAGATCAAATGAGGAGCTTATGGAATTATATGAAAGCCCTCCGATATCGGCGGTAGTAAGGTCGCAACATTTAAGATACTTAGGGCACATGGAAAGACTTGCAAATATCAGAGCAACAAAAAAGTACTAAGAAGAGCAGCTGGATGTGAAAGAAAGAGGGGAAGACCAAAAAAAAGTGGATAGAAGCAGTAGAAAAGGACGTAGAGCTCTTAAACATGGGAAGAGGTGGCAAAACATAAAAAATAATGGAGGACTATAGCCAATCAAGCCTTATGCCTTCACGGCATGTAGAGCTGCTATGTATATGTGTTACCTTTAGATCGAAGATAAGGTTCCAATCCATAGGTTATCGTTGGCCCTATCATATCACAGTCGTGAGAGCCCACTTCCAAATATAGAACATCTCTTTCCAACATTGGTAACCAAATTTGACTACATTCGACTGAAATACTAGCTACACATTTATCCGCATTTAGTTGTTTTTGAGCGCTTTCTCTGATTTTTCGTCTTTTATTGATGGGCTTCTTCAAAATCATGTGTGCCAAGTCCCGTTGAATTTGATGACCCCCTTTCCCCATCTTAATTATACTTTTTGTGAAAAAATTAACGCTAAAAATAATGAATACACTACAAGGAACATACAGCAGATATCTACGTATCAAAATTTAATCAACTAATGTCAACATATAACATACGCAAACACAAAAAGAAACGTCGGAAACAACGAGAGTCAACAATAATTAATTTCTAGTGTAATTAACTGCTTAACCCTCTGCTACACTGTATTGTTCGGACTCCTATGTGAGCAATTTCCAAATGGCAGCTTCTCCATTACCATTATGATACACTCTCTAGCACTACAAGAGAAGGTATCCACTACGTACGTGTAAATTACATTAGGGCAATACCATCAATAGCTATTAATGCAGAGTAACCACGTTTAGTAGTTCATTGACAAATTAGAAGTTGGGACAAAGTGAGAGTGGAGCAGGTGAAGGATTAACATGTGTTTCTATTCAATTAACTAATTGTGATGTGTTTTTAATTAAAAAAATGATGAAATTTGTCATGATTTTTATTCATCTGAGGAACGCATTGGAGCGTAATGTGATTCTTGTGCAGGAAAAGATGAGAGATATTGAAGCAGAAGAAATGAATGATGTAGCAGATGAACTTATTATGAAATTAGGCATGTCCGCAGTGTTATGTATAGGAATAGAATCAGGACAGTCCACAAAATGGGGCTGGATAACGCAGAACTCTTCTGTAGACAATGTGAAACACAAAAAGTGTAGAGCTGGATATTCAACCAGAAAAAATTGTGGGAGAAGTGGGATGTCAAATATCTATTGGAGCCTTGAATGGCTCGTTTACAGAGGAAACCTGGTAATGTGGATACCTACTCTGGATTATTAGCCCAATAGAGGAAAAAATGAGATATATTGAAGCAGAAGAAATTATTGACATATATTTCTATTCAATTAACTTAATGTAATGTGTTTTTAATTTAAAAAATGATGGAAATTGTCATAGTTTCTTTTTAGGCTATCATACATATAAATGAAATCAAAACAGTCCACAAAATGGTGCTGATTGATGCAGAAAACATTACTGTGGACAATGTGGAACACACAAAAAGTGTTGAAAAAATTGTGGGAGAAGTAGCATGTCAAATATCTACTAATGCCTTGAATGGATCGTTCACAGAGAAAAACATGGTAGTGTGGATACTCTGGATTATTAGCCCAATAGTGTTTTTGCAGGCAGCAAAAATCTTTGTGAAAAAAACAAAAAAAAGAACTTTGTAGAAAAATGTGGAACAAACAGCTAAAGGCACGAAAAAAACTACCAAAACTCTGCTTGAAATCAAAGGTTGATTTGAAAAAGATAGTTTGAAAAAGATAGATCAATCGTCGATTTGAGGTAAAGCTACAAAGTCATTAATGAGAAGTGTAGACTGATTGAAGACTTGTTAAAAGGTGAAGTTATAAAGCAAAGCAGTTGTCTCCAAAACTCCAGGATGTGGTGAGGATTTATTCGTTTAAGGACGGCGAAGTCTCGATGGGTGAAGGGAGAATTGTGTGAAAAAGATGTTCAGAGATTGAGGAAGATCATAACGTTGTTTTGAAATATTCGCCTGGATAAAGGGAAATCGCTTTATAATATAATACGCGGACATGTGATAAATTCTGACGGAGATAGTAGAGTTTAACCAGTGAAATAAAAGATATACAGAATGTACGCTATGCAGCTCTAATTGGAGCATTCCAAGCATATAGTTGAAAATGTTGAGTACAAAAACAGCGGTGCAAAGTTTAAGTATTTTTAATGCGTTTAACATCAAAATGGTTGAAGAAATTTCTGTGTGAGTATCTAGCTACCCATTGCAATTTTATCAGACAGTAGCTTGAATGTTTGTTGGTGTAATTGATGGAAGACTGTTGATTATATCGTCGCATACAAAATTTTATAATTTGTTACCATAATATTGTCGCCAAAACGGTGATAGGATGAGTTCATTAATTATAATGAATGAACTGAATTTGTTATTTATTTTATGCAGGAAACGTGATAAATTCTATCCGAATAGGATTAATTACAAGCTTCGCAGTTATTAGTGTGTACCTTAATAGTGTTATATTGTTAATATAAGCTTTTATATACAACTTATTATAGTAATTAGTATAAAAGTTAACGAACCAAATATTTCGTTTCTCGTTTTAATATTTTTTCTTTTGATTGAATTGAAATTGTTGTTTATACATTCATACGGATTGTTGTTAGAATAATAATGGCACAGAGAAGCCCTAATTGGTTATATAATGACATCAAACCCCCACAAAAAATAATTAATTTATTGAAATATTTTATTTAGGAACAACTGAATGTATTGTTGTATGCCAAACCGCCAATAAAGGATACTGACACATTTTTCAAATGAAACATAACTTCCTCGTGAGATACGATTGGAAATTTTTCACTGAATATGGAAAAATATTGAAGATGGATCATTCATAATATTTTTTTCCGTTAAATATTCAAGAAATTACTTAACATAAAACTGTAACCAATCAAAAAACAATGATGATTGCAACGAAAACGGGTAAATTTCACTTTTTGTCAAAAATCTAGAGGAAAACTGGAGGAAGAAGCCATTTATTGAAAGAATTAAACACAGTACGTGGAAGTAAAAATACGTTTAGGTACTTTTTTTTTAATAAAAAAAAGCTAAGCTACACATGAAATGGGAAAAAACAATTCTTCTACATCCTGTGCAAATTTCGTTTTAGCAGCCTTATCATTTCCCTCATTTACAATTGCTTGCTGTTCAGTAATCAATAATTCCTCAGCTTTATTGTTGACGTCTTCAATTTGAACTCCATATTCTTTATTTGCCTCTACTATATCATTTAAAAAGACGTCATTCGGTTGCTTCCTATGCATTCCATCCCAATCCACATCATCATCCTAGAGAAATTCCACATCCGAAACAGCATTATTTTCTGAATAATGCAGCAGTTCGTCTTCATTCAAAACCCTTTTTGGATTTTTTTCCCACTAGCCATCTGTATAAAAAGATAACAATAACAATAAGAATAAGTGCTAACCCAAAAATTAATAAATTTACAATTCCTACAGTTTTTTTATCTAAAGCAAAATTCTGTATTTTTGGTCGGCGAACTGTGTTTGTACATCCGTGTGTACACTAAAAATCAAACTTCATTTGTGAATCTCGTGACACGTAAATCCTTATAAATTATTATGAAGATCTAAGATGGTTATATTTACCTACCACAAAAAAGTCTAGAAACCACTAATATTCAATAATTTTTCATTTATTCCAACAGTTGTGGGATAACCTCAACATCACATGCGTTACTCACACCGCACTGCTGTTATAAAACTATTTACCAAGGACCGGTATAAATTATTGCGCTCTGTTTACGCACTCAAGTACATGCTAAGAGGCGTACATTGTGATGTACAAATGTAGTTTGTGGATAAAAATTATGATTTCCAGCATATCATGGAATAAGTTTTGACGTACATGGTAATGTACAAAAATAGTGAAAGGGTTAAGACAGTTTGGTCGAAAATTTTTAAGAAATAATTTCAACTTGAACTTTGGCAATCCCATTGCCAGTGGGATAGTTTTATTTATAAGTTTAAGTAAATGTGCAGTTTAAATTGAGAATTCAACAGGATTCACAGTTCCGACTGAAGATTTTATTGTTTCAAGTGAAACTACAAGTTAGCGAGTGCCTTCTGTGAAAGTTTCACTCCAAACTGTTTGTTCAATTCACAGCTGCAAGCTGGAACTGTGAATTCTGTCGAATCTCTGATATTAACCATTAATCTTAACAGGACCATTTCAAATATTCCACAGTCTTAGCTGTTTGTTTCACGAATATTAGCATCCCAAATTTGTAATTAATAATCAAACAAAGTATCAGATCTGCCTGAGATGAATGAATTCAACTGGAACTGCAAATTATTCACTATTCAGTGATTACCCACTGCAAACTGTGAATTTCGGCAATAGGGCATAGAATTCACAGCTATAGCGGGCAATTTCATAAAATCCATAACTTTAGCACAATAATTGAAAAGATTGAATTGTGAGTTTATGAAAATTCACGGGACTTAAATTTTCAGTATTAACTACGAACACTGACAGATCACATCCTAATAAAATTCGCAGTTGAAACGAATTCACAGTTTCAATTGTGAGCTTAGTTGAGTTTCCAGCTTCAAATGTGAATTTTAGGAGGTTGATTCCATACCACTGAAATTCTTGTATAGTGTGGCTAATTTAGGACTATTTAACAACTTCAATGATAAAGTCAGACATTGTCGAAATCAAATAGTAATATAAGTTTTCCTTCACCGAGCCCTTTTGAAAAGTCCTTTTGGACAGTTTAAATGTAAATTTTAACTTTATGTTCACTTAACCCCCTTTTGGCATAGTCCATTAGGCCAACAGTTTTACAACCTTCATTAAATTAGTTTTTTTTTTCAAAATTTCCAATGTTCTTCCCTTCTCTGTTCTTTTCTTTTCTTTCCTTACCACTAAAGTAAAATTTGAAATTTTGATATGAATATGTATCAACATATTAAAAATTTTTTAACGTTTTTGGCAACAACCTATTGATCTTTGGATTATATATTATGTTTCATATAGGTAACTAAAAATTTTTATTTTATTTCAATTTGACTTATACTAATATAATTTATATTATTAAACATGTAATTTCAAATATTTTCATTAACTTTTTAATTTGTATTCAAACAGTTTTTCAATTATAATATTAACAAGTGTAATATTCTCATTTTGTATTATTAATTAAAATATCATCTTCCACATTCATTTTATATGTATTACTCTTGTTCAAGTAATTTTAACAGAATTTTGTAAGATCTTCATGTATTAAGTGTACCATTTCTTTATATTGAAGCCTGATGATGGTAAAATTGTTGAAGCTAGTAGCATCATAAGTGTCCTTTGAGGGACTTTAATTAAATTTTCTATGGTTTGGATTTTTTTATTGTTTTATTTTTGTTTTATTGAACCATTCGTTTGGATTTCATACAACCACATTTGAGATATGGATGAGCTCTTGGAGTTAAATTGAAAATAATTTGACAGATTTTTTGGAAACTTGTTACCAGGCAATAGTCACGAGAGCCCGCAGAGCTCGAGTGGCTAATTCCAAATGGCAAGGTACTAAACCGATAATTTTCACTCATTTTATATATCGCGTTGACACAGTTAGGTAATTATTTTGACAACTATCTGACACTTGCTAGGCAAATAAAAGCAACAGTGATTATTCGGGGGTAATACCACAAGAGCTCAGATTTAGCCGGATAAAAATATCCTGCTAAATCTGAGCTCGCGTGGTATTTGGTAAGACAATCCCATGAATAAAAAACTAAATTAAATTAAATTGATTCCATATGGAGGAATGAGTTTTCTTGGTATTTTCTGGAGTTGATTTTTAAATCTCCCTTACTATTTCTGCCTTGCAAATATTTCCAAATCTCGACATACTTTTTGGAATTGTTATATGCTGTTTAATTCATTCTGTTTTTGACATTTATAATTGTCAAATTGACGTGCATTGCTTGGTAAACAGACAGTACCTAAATGCTAGGGTTGCTACGGTAACGTAATTTATCCGATATTTTTATCCACTTGCAAACTCTCTTCCTTCCTATTTAGCCGACAGCAAACTACGATTTTTGTATTCACAAATGGGAATTATTATACATGAATGGGATTGTCCCGAGAATAATCACAAGAGATTCATTCCCACTATAATAATGACATAATTGGTTGAAACCTACCCTTGTGTCAAATAAAGAAGCATTTCATTGGTTTTAAGAAACGTCAAAACATAATCAATATAACAAAATTTCAGGCTAGACTGTGGATTTGAGAAAAATTTCCAGATAACTGCCAATTCAAATAGATTCCCAGTTCAACAGAATTGACGGGCCCATTTTATACAGTAAAATCCAGAAATGAATTGAACTCAGAGTTTAACTTGAACGAATCCACAGTTCCAACAGTCAATTACTGGAAATAAAATGTCGCATATTGCTGAATAGTATGGCTGAATCGGCAGTAAACCGGGACTATCTGATAGAAAAAGAAATAATTATCTAAGTTTCAATATTCAACAGATCTCTTACATTTGCCGAAGCTTTTAGAATATTGGTCTTTTATGTATTCTTTTAGCACACTTCAAGCTATTATGACGTACTTAACAAAAAACCTAAAGCAACAAACTTTTACGTCTCCCGTAAAAAGCTATTACTGTATTCTAAAAAAAATGAGGACTTTTCGTCATTCAACCGACTTTTATTACGAGCTTTCACCTTTATTTCTTTTCAGAACATCATTTAAACATGAATAACCGAGTTGACTTTATGCCATACGCATTTGCGAAATGTTGATAAACGATCACATATCGATTAGATTTTCCAAGATCGAAAGAAAAAAGGTCATTAACAATCGAATTTGTCCTTTACTGGTTTTTTTAATGATTGGCACGTAAATTTACGGTGACTAAAAGTGACAATAAGAATACTGGAGTTGTAGTTACGTAGAGGAAAGCGTTAACAATAAAAAGGGAGCTGCAAATTAAATTCAAAATATATCCTGGTAATTGTTGCTTACGTAATTTAAAATAGTGTTAAAATGCGTTGTTCACAATATTATATGAGGGCGAAATAGTATATTCTTCAACGAGTGCAGAATGATGGCTATTATTAACGTTTCCAAAACGAGCGAGCCCAGCGAGTGAGTTTTGGAATCATCCAAGTGAATAATAGCCATTCTACAAAAGTAATTGATTATACTTCCTCCACGACCAAAAAAAAACTTCCAGTGAGGATCGAACCTCTATCGTCCGCGCCATAGTCAACCACCACTAGGCTATAGATAGAGCATATTATTTATAAAAATGTAAAGAGTAAATTTATATACGTAACCCATATTTTTAATCGGAACCCTTACATTTATAAATGAAATTAATTCCGGAAGGCGTACACATTCACTATCGCTACTATTGTTAATTTTTTTCTTTTATAATACGTCAAATTATGATGTTTTCATTATTTTGACGTTTCAAACGACGCGCTGTCAGAAGCGATTTGCGTTCTTAGGTATCTGACGTTTTGAAGAGACGATTTGATTTATTGATTTTAATTCATTTCAGCGTGAACTCTGATGATAATAGAATGTGATTGGCTAACGATTGTGAATTATTTTTCAGTATTCACTGGTGTGAAGAATTGATATCATTATGCAGCTAAATATGTGAAAATAATTTGTGCGTCATTATTTTGTCGTGGAGGATATTATATATATATATATAATCAGAACCTTAATATACCCTAGGGTGTTAAGGTGTTTTCAATTGTGTACAAATTTAGCCCATTCCCGTTTGTTACCAGCCTCGAACTTCTCCTCCTGCCGATTTAGTCCTCGCTCTTTCAGAATTTCCGCTACTGCATCATCCCAGGTTTTTCGTGGTCTTCCCCTTGGTCGCTTTCCACATGGTTTTGTTTGCCATATCACTTTTGCCTGTTGTTTTTTTTTCATGCGTACTGAGTGGCCATACCACCTTAACTGATTCCTTTCTATGCTTTTTCCCAGTGGTTCTACTTCTAGCTGTTCTCTTATATAATCATTTCAAATTTTGTCCCTTCTTGTGATTCCTAATACTGCTCTCAGATACTTCATTCCAACCGTTTGTAATTTTCTTTTTGTCTCTTCCGTAAGAACCCAGCTTTCACTCCCATATGTTAAAATTGGTTTGAAAACGGTTTTATAGACTGTCATTTTTGTTCTTTTTGACACTTCTCTCTTGCGGATGGAAGTATTACTCATTGCATAATACAGATTGAGGGCACTTTTAATGCGTCCATTAATTTCAGCGTTATTATTCCCTTGGAGGATAATGAATATAAAAATTCTCGTCAGATTGAAGCCTCTTGACACTTTTTGCATACGATAATTTTTCTATATTTTTGCTATAAATCACGCGGCTGGAAAAACGACAATTTAAATTTTGTATTGTTTCCTGGAAGTTAAAGGCAGGAATTTATGTATATAACTGTAATATTTGCGCCAAAACATAAATCCCCAATTTTATTGAGGTGAAGTTCATAATTTGTATGTAAAAGTATATTTTTCATAGAATTTGCGAGTTTCTTGACATTACACGAGTAGTAAAAACTTTTTTTTTGTCACGATATAGATAAACATGCAACGACTGGCTTATCCCACAGGCGGAGGTGCCTGAATTTATTTCAAAAAGTGAGAATTGTTCATAGGTAGAGAAACATTGAGTGATTTCCATAATTTTCCGAAATGTATACAGAGCCTGATGGTTTTTCATGTCTTTCCTAAATCTGCGGGCAGCACTGCCGAATACATACAAAATGCCTCTTCGATTTCACAACCGGCCGCAACAATACACCAGATAACATGTTGATATGTAAACTTTTCGGGAGAGGTTGAATCCCCAAAACCCTTCCCTTGGTTACGCCCGTGTCCTCTATTCTTCCCCACAGCTGGATACGATTTTGTATTGGAACAGCATAAACTAATAATTTTCATACGTAGGGTGAAGATATTTACGATATTATTAGGGAAACGTACGGCATTGAAACACGTTATTATTTTTCCTAAAGCTGCTGGGTAACTCTACTGGTCCCAGTTGTTGATTTCCGATTACAGCTATCCATACATTCATGATAAATCTAACAGATAAAGGTTTTCTCTATTAATGATATTCCATATGGAGGATTTAAAAATTGCCGGATCATGGCCGCAAGTCTTCTACAACTAAATTCAGGAGTCTGCTCTATTCCTTTGAAAATGTCATTTTCTTACACCTCTGCAACATCCAGGTGCCTACCTGTTTCAGTAATTTGAGGTACTACTGGGGCGGTTCCTCAGGGGAGCTGGTGTAGAGCCGTAAATGTTGGTCGATTAGGATGTCGTCTCTAAGGAAATTGCATATGTTTGGTTGGTTACAACGAGAGTTACATTGTACAACGCCATGGAATAAATGTATATCAACTTATTTTTTGAAAGACCAATAAACCATTTTAATAAAAAAATTGAATTATTTCACAACAATTTCAGGGAAACTTGAAGTAATGTCAATCCTTGTTGATTTGGCCCAGCCAACTTTTACTGTAAAAATGAATGGCAAAAATACGAAAAATTTAAAACAGTAAATAATAAAATCTCAATAACCACCTATGCAGCAGGAAGCACTTCTGCATTTACTGTCGGAATGCGGCACTGTCTCGCTGAAAAACCTTCTCCACTTGGGCAAGCTCCAAGTAGAAGTGGGAGAAATCCCCTCCTAAAGACTGTAACCGATCCTGCATAGGAGAAATATGATTAGGGGATGATACCCAACTCAATACATTCATTCTTTTTGTCAACGCAGAGAAATCGACTGGAACGATTGTTTAAGAAACACAGCTATTTATTTTCCATTACAGATAATATGGGATTAAATTTTTTTATTATTTCACAGTTTTTCTAAATTCTTCTCTCGATTTTACCTTTTATATTATGTATTTTTTCTACTTTCGTCACTTAAACCGCTTCCAAAACACGGGTTTGACATTCGCATCTTCTGTCATTTATATTGAATATTCCGTGATAATTTTATAGTTGTGTGTCATTCGATTTTTCAATGAAAAGTCAGTCATTGTCTGCCATGTTGTGAATATAATATTTTAACCCTAATTTACAGGTCTGGGGTGGATCGCACCCCACAACCACATTCAATGTCTATAAGTTTTTTTTCTTTCAATTTTTTGGCCTGGGAGCTCGAGTACCTTCCAAGTTTAGTCTTTTCTATAGTTTTTGGCGTTTTTGGCGTTCTTAGGATTTGAGTTTTTATTTTATCACTACTTTTAGAAAAACTTTCAAGTTCACGGGCTTGGGGTAGATCGCACCCCAACTTTTTGTAAGCATTGGCTAGGTATTTGCAGATAAAATCAAGTAAAATAAAACATAGTATTGTATTGCATTTATGTCTTTATTGAATATAAAATACATAAATGGTAAGAAAAAGGTTATTTGAACATTGAAAAATAAGTAAAGTCGACAAATCGTATAAATTTCAGTCATTAGTTGGAGGTGGTAAATTAGGTAAGCAAAGCACGCAACAGATACGTTGATGGCGGCCACAGATAGGTTTATTGCATGAATCGCAAACTGTCTTCGTTTTATGGTCATCTTTTCGAGGGCATATGCTGCATCGGACCTAAAACACGAATGCTAAGATAATGAGAAACATTCCAATATTTATTAGAAAATTTGCATACCTGTTTACGTGGTAATCGTTCGTCGACCAATTGAACCGGAGGAATTCGACCAAGGATTCGAAGAGCATCAACAGCATTTTTTCCAATAAATCTGTGCATACCTGTGTGAGATCTCTCATTGAGTTCGGTATCCATCAATTGTTCGGATAGCTCAATCAATTTATCATTCCGGAACAACTTCTTGTTGGTTGTTGGGGGATTGAAATGACGATAAATTATAACCGAAGCAAGAGCAGCGACGTCCAGTAAGTTATAAAAAACTACCATAGGCCATCTATTGGTTTTGCGAGAACAGGAATAAACCGAAGTCATTTGGTCGAAGACATCCACTCCACCTTTAGTTCGATTATAATCCAGAATCATATCAGGTTTATTGAGTGGTCCAGATGTTGATTTCTCGCAATTGTGTTGGGTGGATAAAATAAGGACCGCTTTGTTTGGTTTTGGCACATAAGAAACCAACGCCATTTTTTCAGAAAATCCAAAGATCGATGAATGCAGAGGCCGATAAACCTTGCGGTTATTTCGTTTCACTATCTGTCCATTTTCATCGAGTTCTTCTTTCACGACGAATGCCTTAGGTATATCTCTTTTGTTTTTTCTCATAGTTCCCAGCAACGTTGTTTTTTTCTCTAAAAGATTTAATGCCAAATCCACGGAAGTAAAAAAATTATCTACAGTCAAGTTTCGACCATAGTTGAGGTATGGTCCCATCAAGTGCATCACAACATCGTAACCGCGGCCGAGACCAGCTGTTCCATCTGAACTTCCAGTATAAATAGCAAATCGCAACGGATAGCTGGTTTCACTATCAGTAATCCACCAATTTTAGGCCATACTTCGCTGGTTTCGATGGCATGTATTGTCGAAAACGGCAACGCCCACGAAAAGCCTTCAGCTGTTCGTCGATTGTAACATTGGCCCCAGGAGTGTAAAGGGATGCCAAGTTCTTATTTACTTCATCAATAAGTATTTGAACCGGTTGTAGAATATACCTCTCAGCGGCTGCTTGTCCTCTACGAGTAATTGAATCATCAAAACGAAGGAATGTATTGATCATCTCGAATCTGGTAAAACTCATAGCCGCTCGCAGAAGCGTATGTCCTGTTACTTTATCCCACAAGGTACGCAAACGACGATGGCCATCTCGAAAAGCTCCAATGTATAAAAGAATACCAAAATATGCATCTAACTCATTAAGAGTCAAGGGCTTCCATATACGTTGACGTTCCTTGCCTTCATTCATACGAGCAAACACCTCGTTAGCCTTTTGGTTTGTACGTTCTATTATTTCTTTTTGGATTCGGCTGTTGAAAATGTGATGAAAAATATCTGAAAGTGACGAAGTTCTAACTGTAGGATTTGGTCCAATTGGACGATTCGTCCGAAAAAGGTTTGCAACTTGAACACGGGTGTTAGCTTTGACCACAGGTTCTTTGTACCATCTACGCCCTGTCCGAGCCAAAAAAAAGACATCATTGAGGTTAGGATCATGACCATCAGCAATAACACCTTCAAGTGTTTCTTCTACTGGTTCACTGGTTTCAGTGAGCAAAGCGTCAAAACTTTCTTCGTCATACATTTCATCATCATCCGGTTCCAATTCCGGTTGCTCCTCAATCTCAGCACAGTTCTCATTCGGTAGCTCTTCGTCGCCATCTAAAAACAATAAAAAATCATTAAAAAAGCAAAAAGAACATACACAAAAAAAGATATTACAATCGCTGTCTTCCACATCGCGTTCGGGAATGTAATCTGCGTCATCATCGTCACCGGCAAATGGGTCTTCGTTTTCATCATCAACGTCGGCCAATAAATATTCAACCAAATTAGCTCTCTCATTATCATCACCACGATTGAAGCGACGTAAAATATGATTAAATTCCATCTAAAAATAGGAAAAAATGTAATAAATTTATTGCAAAACTCGAAATAAACATCTACTTCACCTTTATTTGCACTTTTTGTTCACTTTCGAATAAATTTGACGTATTTTGTTCACTTTTTAGTTATTTATTTATATAAAACTATTCCGCAACAAAGCCAAGCGTGTTTCCTATTCAACAGCTCTCAATAAAATGAGATTATGCATGGAAACACGGCGCGCAGGTAGCGACAGTTAGAGTGGGGTTCGTTCCACCCCACGCCCGTAAACTTGAAAGTTTTAGTGGCCAGTAAACTAGGGTTAACACTATACCTTGTTTTTAAACTAGGAGAATAATTTTAAGAAACCCCACTTACACCTCTAAAAGTTACTGGATTAAGAAGGTGTTCCGAAAGGGTCGTGTTCAAACTTTTCGAACAAATTGACAATTACGTGACATACGTATTATACTGCTCGCAGGTGTTGTGTCCAATGAGAAATCAAGGTATAGGTAGGTACTTAATGTACCATTCTACAGTCTACTGAAGCTTTTATCAAAAACCACATTTTTACGGTATTTTGACACTTTAAAAGCAGCTTAAAGGATATATAAAATAGTTCTGTAACGACACTGCTATCCCTTAACATAAATTCAGGTTTTTATTGTTGGTTTTTGTACGCTAAAGTCGAAATTTCAAATATATCATGGATTATAGCGGTCAGTTTATGTTTGTAAGGGCTCGCAATATTTGTATGTTTAATGTTGATAACGCAAATTGCTTAAGATCAAAAAATAAATACGACCTGAAAATATTTGCTGTTACCAAACTCAGAAACGAATAATTGTATGTATTTTCATGAAGCTAATATACCAATTTCAAGCATAACAAACATCCTGAACCAATATTTCAACGATACAAAATAAAGAAGGACAAAACATTTTAATATTTGCGGGAATGATACTTCCATCTTTTATTCCCAGTTCAACATTTTTTGTGCAATGTCGCAGCTATGGTTGTAATAATACCCTTCTTGGTGTGCGTCATCGATTGTTAATGTCCTTCTAACACATTACGTAGGAAGAAATGGAAAAAAGGCAGGTCTGTGATTAATCCCAATAAAAATATCACAATAATGAACCGCTCAAATGTATTACCAACGGTAACCTTGATCTTTGACTTACAAAAATTTGATTGGTTGATGTTTAGATTACGCGTAAGCTCAACCTATCAATCGAGAGATCAAAATACTATGAAGGCGTAACTTTCGTAGCGGCAATGTGTCCTATGTCTTTTTCTACTGTCACGCTGACAGTTCTCGACAGGTCTGTACTTTGTTGTTTACGGTCAATTTTATTATTCATTAAAAGTTAATATCAATCTTATTATTTTATTTATTTAAATAATACAAAAATATGCATGGATACATTAGTATTTCGAATGTCTTAAGTATTTTCAGCTAGAAAAAGAAGCTGGTAATTACTAATTCAACTATGTGGTTGGAATAACACCCTTCTTGGTGTGCGTCATCGATTGTGACGTATATCCGGGTTTTCGGTATGTCGATAAATTTTTATTTGCTATTTTGACTTATAGCTAACCTTAAATTCAATGAATAAAATCCTCAGAATCGTATTCAGCCAAATTCGGAAAGGCTATGAAATTAATAATTACCAGTTACTTTTTCTAACTGAAAATACTTGAGAACTTCCATAAATAATAATTGACCGTAAACAACAAAGTACAGACCTGTCAAGAACTGTCAGTGTGACAGTAGAAACAGACGTAAGACACATTGCCGCTACGAAAGTAACGCCTTCATAGTATTCCAAAACCTCGATTGATAGGTTAAGCTTGCGCGTGATCTAAAAAGCAACCAATCAAATTTTTGTAAGTAAAAGATTAGGGTTAACGTTTGTAATACATTTAAACGGTTCATTATTATGATATTAGGATTGGGATTAATCACAGACCTGCCTTTTTTCCATTTCTTCCTAAGTAATGTGTTAGACGGACATTTACAATCGATGACGCACACCAAGAAGGGTATTATTTCAACCATACCACCGAAAAATGTTCTATCGTAGGTTTGCCTGTCAAAACAAAGAAACCAAATCGTGTGTCCGCGCTGATGTTCGTGATTGGCGCCTAATGTAACCGTTCGCTTGAATAAACACTAGTTGTACTCTACAGGGAATACATTGCTTCGACAAGATCGATCTTGAAAGTGGAGTTTTGATAAAAATTTCAAACGACGAAAAATCGATTCGTTCAACTCTATGAGAAAAATCATTCAGTGTAAAGAGTAAATAGTGAGTGAGGAATTATAAAATGCACAGATAGGATGGAAATGTGAATAATCATGTATTTTTTAGGATGAAAATGTGAATAGTCATGTATTTCCCATATTCCTAAAGGTATATTTTTCTCTTTGTTTGTTTTCTCGAAAAAATTGTGAATAGGTTCAATAAAATTCCAAGTGAGACAACAGAAAGTATAAGTAACTCCAACCAGTTGCAGGTGAATAAGTAGAAGTATCTATCAGAAAACACTGGAAAAGACTTGATCGAAAAATCCTGCAAAATTGATATACAAGGTCGTCATACAAAAGATTCCGGAAGAATATGATAACATCAAGTAAACTTCCAGGTTCCCATGGATTCCACTCCACTTACATGAGTTGTCAGTTATTCTATTATACTCTAGTGATTCCTGTGTGTGATTTTGCGGATAGCTCCAGCGAATCATAATACTGTAGTTGAAGAATATACATTAATCTTGGAGTAGATATCCATGAAATATAATCTGAACTGAGCTTTCCAGTTTTTAAAATTTTAAAAATTTCATTTGCTCACGATCTCTTTGAATTTATGCTTTCCTTTTATCTCCAGTAATTGGTATTGTGCTAATTTAATTCAAATAGTAAGTACCATCTACATCAATTTCCTTAGATTTTCCAAGCAATTGTATACAACATCTTGGAAAGTTATCATCCTTTGTATGGTTGTTTGTATAGATCTGGTTTCAAATTCTCATTCAACACCGTATACGAATTAACGGAACTTACTAGTAACATTGGACAATTTTGATTTAAATGCAATGGAAACATATACAGGGTGGGGCACTATGAACGAACTATTCTCTGGCGTCTTAACGGCAAATAAAATTAGAAAGTAGAATTGAGTAGATTACTTAGGACTATAATTTAAAAATATTTTGGAATATACAGAGGGTGCTCCAAAAAAGCGTGCCGTATCAAAGTTAGGTTCCTTCACATGGAACACCTTGTATTTTATCACATTTTTGAACTGTATACTATCAAAAATAATGTGAGTTCATTAACATTTTCCTATACCTATCTAGTTCAGTTTCCAGGATAAATCGATTTTACATAATTTGTAGACCCTCCCAAAAAATACAATAACTTCAAAATGAAAACGAATAACCACATTTGCTTTACACCATCTCACTAGAAGCTTTCAACATTCTGTTTCCAATATTTACTGGTATGCTATCATATACAGTTTTTAATATGATAGTATAACACTAACCATTTAATACATGAGTTTCTGGCTTAATTTAAATGGAACACCCTGTATCTGTTGGGTCTGTTAAACGTGGAAATTGATTACCTTTCAGTTGGTTTCAGGGTTGCCTATATCTAACTCTGATAGTTCTCGAGAAATTTTAAATTTGTTTTTTAATATTCAATTATTTGCTGACATCT
>CAJUYH010000814.1:242-57070 GCA_910591685.1 Galerucella tenella
GTCGCGCTTGCGCGTAATCTAAACATCAATTAATCAAATTTTTCAAGTCAAAGATTAAGATTCACGTTTGTAATACATATATTTTGATAAGGATTAATCAAAGACCTGTCTTTTTTCCATTTCCTGCAACATAATGTGTTAGAAGGACATAAACAATCGATGACGCACACCAAAAAGGTTATCATATTAACTCTAATTTCGTTCGGCCAAAATTTTGCACCTGAATTTCAGGAAAGTTTATTTGGAGAAGGAAGACTTGCCTATACTGCCGTTTTTCATGTTACGTGGTAATTTTCCGAACACTGTACTCCCTCTTCAATCATCTTTCTTCCCATTCCCGATAAATTAACCAATGATCGTTTTTACAGACTTTTCAGTTACATCGTTACACCGTTACATCGGGAGTTCCACAAGGTGCTCACCTAGGTCCAGTGCTGTTCAATCTTTATGTCAGTGATATTCCTAATGTTATATGCAACTCAGAAATTTTGATGTTTGCAGATGATCTAAAATCGTTCAAGTGTATAGTCAATGCTAAAGACACTATCTTGTTACAGGGTGATTTGGACAATCTTTCAAATTGGTGCAATGTAAACCTGTTGAGGCTTAATCCTACTAGGTGTCAACAAATTTCATTTTTCAGGAACAACCCTACTTCAACATCTTACATGCTGAACAATGCTCCTCTTGAGCAAGTGAGAAGCGTTAAAGACTCAGGTGTCGTTTTAGTTATTATTTCAATCGCATATTTCTAAGATAGTCGCTAAAGCGAATAAAATGCTGGGTTTTATAATGACATCATCAAGAGATTTGTCACTGCATTCAAACAAGATTCTATACTGTTCCTTGGTACGTTCAAATGTGGAGTATAATTGTGTTGTGTGGAATCCGTTCCGAATGAATGACGTTAATTTGATCGAAAATGTTCAAATAAAATTTTTGCATTATGCAGCTTTTAAGATGGGGTTTAGTAAAGGCGCATATCAAAGTAATGCTTTATTAGCCGTATTAGATTTAAACACGCTATCACATCGTAGATCTGTTAGTTCTTTAACTTTTTTACATGCATTAATTAATGGTGCAATTAATTGTCCTGCTTTATTAGCACTCATCAACTTCAATGTTAATGGTAGAAGAACTAGAAATAGTAAAATATTTAATATTCCATTTCATCCTACGGACTATGGACAAAATGAATCCATCACGAGAGTTCTCAGAATTGCCAATGACATTAATTTTAGTATAGAACTTTTTAATACCTCAATTCCTACTTTTAAAAAACAGACAAATATCTTAAATTTTTAAGTTCCAATTTTAATTTTCATCATGGGTAATTTAAATTGTAATATTTTGTTTCATATTTTAAATTGTATTTCATTGATTTCCTGTTATATTTTGTGCATTTTTTAGTATTGTATTTTCATTATTGCATTTTGTATTCGCCCACTTTTAATCTAATTTTCAATCTAATTTTGTATTAAAATGGTATGACCGTTAAATAAATTGAAAAAAAAAATAATAATTTATCAGAATAATTACGACCCTGTCACGGCTAATACTTCTGTGGCTTTATTGCATGTCATTATCCCATCTCAGATCAGGTCAGTTTCTTAGATCATGAAAAACCATATTTTAGTAACATAAACAAATATTAAACTACATACGATATTATTGTTAACATAATGCTCTATTCTGAATGCTCGCCTAGTCTAACAAGCGAAAGAAGGCAAGAAGAAGAAGATGTGTCGGTGATTTCATGGCCTTCGCGATGTGACTGCCTCGGGTTTGTGAACGAGTTGATGGAAATGTGCTCTTTATTGTAATAAACAGAGCATGTCTCGCGTAGCAATATCCTAGGAAATAAAGTTGAAAAAACTAAGGTTAACAACGTTTCTGTACGTTACAAGTGGCACTTAGTGAAGGTTATTTATATTAAAATTGTTGATTGTATTTTTCAATCGAAACCAGAGAGATAGATATAAGTACGAGTGTTTGAATTTACGAATCGTATAAGAACAGAGTCACAAATTCAAGACGTACTTGTAGGTAGGCATTGGGATTTCGAAAACGGTAAGAAATAGAGAAATTGTCGCAAAGTTGCGCATTTGAAACAAATAATGACTCACGAAAAATACAAAAATGAATAGTGTGGGTCCTTGCCAAACTGAATTTAAATTAGGAGATAGCAAAACCACTTTTCGAGGCTTTGTCCGATGGAAATTAGTGGATGAAATTTTATATTAATGATAGAAAAAAAAAATACTACAGCTACCTGTCAACTGTTGTTATCTTATACACTGAAGTTACAGTAGTTAAATGGTTGGTACTATCTTGCAGATATACCAACTTTGAAGTGTAAATCAATGTCCTTCGTGGCATATAGCCAAGGAAGTAGTTGTTGCTTCTTAGTGAACGGTCTTTGTTTGTGGATTTTTGGTTTTTGGTTCTTGGATCCGAACCTGTCCCATCTATCATTCAAATTGTTTTGTCAAATTCTTGTTGCTGTCATTTTACTTCCAATTAAGTTTATTGTTACATTTTGCAAAATGTATCAAAACTAGCATAATCCGTTAAAATTTTAATTCAAGAATACTCAATATATTAATTTTTAAACTTGTAAAACACGTTTCCATCAATTAAACAAATGAATTTAATAGTCAATCTTTAATTAATTAAGTCTCCCTCGTAAAGACCTTGAAGAATAGCGATGCTTCCAACTGGCGAGGCCATGGCCAGACGAAGACCCCGGAAAAAACGAACTATCGACTGACATTGAACTTCATCTGTAGAACTTGGCGCCCGTTGAAAAAGACTCGATTGCCAAATAATTAAAAAGATGAACGAATTCCAAATTTTAAGTTAACCTTGATATCAAAGCTGTGATCGAAATTTTTGTGGAAAGGATTTTTATTTAAGCAAACTGTGAAAATGTCCTCAAGCAAGACACATTTTTATTTACTTTTTCACGCCTATTTTGCATTCCGTGATTTTATTTGTCTAGTCTGTTCTGAAACATAACTCCCTTATTTAGGGGGATTACTGTCTTCACCCATATTTTTTATGTGTAGCATAGGTTGCAAAAAAATAAATAGATTCCAATATTTGGTTGGCCTAAAGCGCCAAAACTCCCTGGTACGGCCCTGTTAAAACATCAATACTTTCGGTTTTTTTTCTCTTTTGCAATCATTAAGAAGATTCACTTGTTCTGTTGACCGAGCTTGATTTACACACTTCGAAGACTGGCAAAAAATTTAAATTTTTTCCACTGTAACAATCTAATACATTTTTATCACTATACCAACAATGTTTAGAATATTAGAATGTGTTGTTATTAACTCATTGGTGCGAACAAATATTCTAAACTAAAAAAACCTGTCTGAAGTTTGTGGTCGTTATTCATTTGGAATCATTAGCGTTTTCTAAGTAGGTAAATACAATTTGGAAGGTAATAGAAAGGAAGCATAATATGTTCCATCTATAAATGATGTCGAAAACCTTGAGATGTTAAATGACTTTGAAAAGTTGAAAAATTAGAAAAAATTTACGTAGAAGCACTGAAAATAATTTTTCCGCCTACCTCTATCCAAAGTATGCATTTCCTGCTCTGATAATGACCTCATTTTATCACAATATTTTTGGACTTTACTTTTTCAATAAAAAATAAATAAATAAATAATTACGTCATACAATAGGTCAGTTTATTTTAGTTTTACACAAAGTTTATTTATGAGAAACTAATACTTTTAAACGACAATTGTTTGAAGCGTATCAAATGTTCGGTAATAAACTTAAGGTCTCTAAATACAGGTGGTATTTTAATAACGTTTTAAATACCTTCAGAAAGGGACATGATATTTTCTATAATACTAACAGCAGGTAAAAAAATCAGGGTCCACAAACTGGTTTATTGGGTAACTATTGTGCTGGTCAACGATATTTCTTAAAAACCAAAATATTTTGAGCATTATAAACAACCTTTGTCCATCATGGTTTCTTTAAATTGCTTCAATTAAATACATTTATATAAATGGAATGTACCCTAGTATCTTTAAAGCGGAAATTCACGCCATAAGAAAGTGTGCCCAATTCAAATATTGATATAGGAAATAGAAGGCAAAAAATTATCGGATAGTTAAGCAGCCATTAAAGCACTGAGCTCTTGTGTAATCAGTTCCAAAAGTATGTGGGAATGCCTAGGCAAATCAATGAACTATGCGAAAATTACTGTGGATTCCAATACTGGAACTCTGCACACTATAGAATTCTACTATCGACTCTATTCTACACGACTTTACACGACTTGTCGACAAAAGTGATCGCTATCGCTTTCTACATGTAAAGACATGTCGCTTTCTACGATTACGAGATATCTATAATGTTGTATAGGTTATATTTTCAAATTTATGACATTTGACTCAAAAAATAGGACAATAAAAATAGCAAAACAAGTCGCAATCAGCTTTGACACAAGAAACATAAAAGTTATTATGGGGTTACCCATGTCGAAAAATTAAATTACAACAAAAAATGTAGCATAGCCAGAATGAGAACTATGAAATGTTTACATAAACACTTTAAATGATGGTAATGTCAGAAATAAAAGAAGAGTAGTTGACAGAGTACAGAGTGAGACTTTTGACTGCTGTCGACTGAAATAATAGATCTACTGTAGAAAGCGACCGGTAGAATTCTATAGTGTGCAGAGTCCCAGCACAGAATACACTGGAATAGAAGGAAATGAAATAGCAGATGATCTAGCACAGAGGGGAGTAAAACACCCTTTTGGGGACCGGAACCTCTTTGCAGAATCTGCTTCAATTTAATATTGGAAGGAAAAGGTCAAGCCGAAAAAAACAGATGATCTGACCATTGGAACTATCTAGTGGGGATTGAACAATTAAAAATTCTTCTGGATGACAACCTGTTGAGAAAAAATAACTGCATACGTCAAAGTAAAACGCACTAGGAGTTTTAAGAGGGACATTTTCGCCTGAATGGGCTCAAAAAGGAAAAAGGTGTAGGAAGAAGAATGTAAATTCTGTGCATGAAAGAAGAAACATCTTTCCACATACTTGCGAATCAAATGTTGCTGAAAAATTCTTATTTTTTGCATAAGTTTAAATAAATCGAAAAAGGTGATATGTATCAAATTATTATAAGAGGTTCGTAAAAAATCATAAGGAAACAACCTTTGAAATAATGTCTTAAAATTATGAATAATTTAAAAAAAAATGCGACGTAATAATCTTCACTCACCCTATGGAACTACTCTGTATGGGAGGGGGTACGTGGTGACAGAACATTAATAATCCTAATAATGCCTTATAAAATCAGTCCCAAAATTTAAACTCCGTTATCAAAACTATTTGAACTCATCTGGTTTTGCGAAATTCTATATGGAATGGTATTTTCGACACAGTCATCCTTATTGATATATTTGTTTTTTTTAGGAAGTTATTATACTTTGATTTTGTTTACACATCTTTCAACTTTTCGAAACTTTTTCAATTATTTTTACGCAACATAACACATGATTGGAATATAATAACATTTCATACAACAAATGCAGAGTTCAAGTCCAAGCTGTTCAATGATTAGAGCATTGAAAGTTTCAGATTGACTATTGGTAGCGATCAAGTATACTTTTGGCAGACACAACTATATGCAGGTTTTGCCAAGAAGATGAGGAAACCTTAACAAACATAATGCGCTGCTGCGAAGAAGTTCAAAAAAACCACAACACCCTCCCAATATATGAAGGTTTAGGATATTGAAGACTAGTAATGAAGACGGGACAAAGAACCTTAGAAAAACAGGAGGGCACACACAATAGAGGAGTTCAGTCTAAGGTCAGTATGGCCAACAAAAAGTGGTTTTTCCAGACAAGAATAACAGTTAAGGTATACCATTCAAAACATAAGATTTTTGCATGTTTTTTATCATTGCGAACATCCATATAGCTTTATTAAAATGATGAATACACCCCCGAAGCGTATATTTTGAAATTTAAAATGACTTTTTAGCTGAATACTCAACATATCGGTGGCCAATAATTCTAGGAACTTTTGGCATGTCACCATTTCATTTCTGTTATTCTAGTGTCAAATGTCAGTTATATTTATTTTTGTTTTGTGAATGTCCATTTTCGATAAGATTTTTGTAGCATTTCTATTCTTCTGATTACTTTTTCTACTGACATCTGACATAACTAGTGACTGAATAACAGAAATGAAATGGTGACATGCCAAGAGTTCTTAGAATTATTGGCCACCGATATGTTGAGTATTCAGCCAAAAAATCATTTTAAATTTCAATATATACGCTTCGGGATTGTATTCATTATTTTAATAAAGCAATATAGATGTTCGCAATGATAAAAAACAAGCAAAAATCTTATGTTTTGAATGGTAGACCTTAACTGTCATTCTAGTCAGAAAAAACCACTTTTTGTTGGCCACACTGACCTTAGACTGAACCATAGGACTGAACTTCTCTATTGATCTGTAAAGGTCATAGTGGAGAGGCTCTTAGATAAAGATCATAATCAGAACTTGACTAATAATACCGAAAATTGACTAGTATTTCCTACCGCATTTGTAAGGCTTTTAAATTACCACCAAACAAAAATTTCTTCACTTTCTTTTTATTCTTATTTTTTAAATTCACAACTTTTATTTCAACTCTCAATTTTTTAATAGATTTAAATTATCTCCTACACTGTATTTGAGCTAATATTGATAGCAATACATTTTTTTTATTACCATCAATTTTGTCCTTGTCCTTGCTACATAGAATGATGTAAATGTTATTATACCCATTATATAAAGCTTTTGACCTTCAACATAATTTTGGCAAGCTTGTACAAAATAAATAATGGTTCACGGTCGAGCATAGTCTAAAATACCAACTAATGTAGAATAATAAAGTTCGCTACGACGACTTCCAACGAATTTTTATTTAAAACCATGAACAAATTTTAAAAAATAGCTCGTAGCGTTAAGGTAACATTATTTTGATATATTACAAGATGAAAGATAGTTTTATACGCGCAGTTATTATACAGTGAAGGTGTTTAGGTTGGATTTTTGAACATATTTTTTAAATTATTTAAAACTAAGAATTTATTAGTCCAAAAAGTGAATATTAATCTTATTGTTATATTTATTTAAATAATAGGAAATTATACACGGAAAAACATCAGCATTTTGAAAGTTTTCAAGTATTTTCTGTTAGAAAAAGAATCTGGTAATTATTAATTTCATAGCTTTTTTGAAGTTGGCTGAATACGATTCTAATGATTTTATTTATAAAATGTGAGGTTAGATATATGTCAATATAGCAAATAAAATAAACGACATACCGAAAACCCGGATATACGTCACAAACGATGACCAAGAAGACTATTGAATGTAATATACTTTTTTTTCTGATCCTTCTTAATATGGGAAATAAAATAAAATGTACCCAATAACCGAACGAAATAAATTTTATTTTTCAATTATACCAGAAAAAAGATTAATGTGATAAAATGCTTCTATGTGTTATAATCGAAATTAGCATAAATAAAATCGAAATAAAAATATGGCTTCAGTAGGAAGCTAGAATTTGATGATCTCGTATTAGAGTGAACATTTGAAGGTTAAATATATACGTTTTAATAGTAATTTAACGTATATATTTGACCTTCTTCAAGTTTGTTGAATTATAAATACAGAAACGAAAGCGGCAGTGGGAAAATACCTACTTGGGGCACTGTCAACAGCTTATTAAAAAACAATTTTTCGATAGGTTAAATTTTAAATTTCAAAGTTTATTTCACTGTTTTAATGTTTACTTTTGAAATTTGTTTATATTCAAAGCAAACCTTCTTGCATACAGTCCGGAATAATAATCCAGCTATATATTGGTAAAATGCGAACAATAATAATTAGAAATAGAGGGTATAAATAAATAGAAGTATCGTAATGGAAGCGTGCTGTGCCCATAATCCAGAGGTCCGTGGATCGAATCCCCATCCTGCCTAAATATATTTTTTTATTGTTTCCTTTTTCCAATTTTCTGATATTGTTATAGACAGTTACACTATGATGTGTGTCGGTTGGTCGGGAAGCGATGCTGATATACTAAATACCTTTTTTAATTATTTTGCTTGCCATTCTCTATAAATCTCAATAATTTTTCTCGAATAAATATCAAATAATTATTTTCCTCACCCTATTCTGATTTTTACCACTGTTTAAGTAGTGTTTTTGAATATTTTTCATAATTCAAATTACAAATATAAACCGGTCAACACGATTTTTGGGTTTGACTGCTACATGTTAAATTTTGGTTTCTCCTACGACAAAAATAAGGAAAAAATTTATTTTTTCGATTAAAGTTTACTTTTGTAGAAACTAGAGCGATTTTTCAATTTTTCGGCAAAAATTACTGATTTTCGTATTTTTTCCACACTTCCACTGTAAATTATAATTAGAAAGCATTTTTTCGGATACAAGAGTCTTTTTTATTGAAGATTTATGATAAACAATAGCATATAGATGTAAAATAACAAGAAATTAATGTCTAAAAGTGAATAGGTATTAAGTTATACTATTAATATTATTAATTATTAATTAATACTATTAAGTTATACTTATCGTTGTAAATCAGTTCAAAGCAAACTTTACGAACTACATGTGAATATTTAAGTGTTTTTCAATGTCTAGAATCAGAATTCAAGCATGAGAACAGAAACCCAAGAAAAAATATCTCTTCTATCATTACAGGTCTCCGCCTTATACACTCTGATTGGTGGAGGACTAGCTACAATTAGCCTCTCGTGTTATACACTTTTTTTGAGAAATTTTGGAGAACATAGTTGTTGTAGCATCGATTAATATTTAAAGTTATCTTGCAAGTTGTATGTTTTTAAATATTTGAATTGTTTTGAATTTTCAATTGTGTATTTAAGTTATATCTAAAATTTTTATGCAAAACATTTTCTTTTATGATAACATACCGTAAAGGTATTTACAAAAAAAATTCAGCTTGATCCGGTATAAAACGTTTTTTTATTTTTCTAAAAATATCATTTATTTTAAGCAGTTTCGATAAATATTATAATTTTGGTTGTGTCACGTAAAGTACAAGTACTACCAAGAAGATCATTGCACCCGCCCATGTCGGGCACATGTTCTCTTAAATGAAAGACACGGTTCCGCATAGAAATTGCATAAACAATGTGGGAGGAACCAAAGCACACAGAGTATATTAGCCCTAACTCCGACTTTAACAGCATGCGTTTGAGTTGAACGACCATATTATTAGGTTTGATTTATTGTTAAGTGCGTGCCAGAGTACTGCTCTTTTACAGTCAAGTTCACCGTACGACTTGTTGCGGTTATTCAACACATTAGAAATTGGCAAAGGTCGAGAATAGACCGGTCGGTCGTCCGATGCACTTTGCATCTCACGACGAACGTACGCCCATAATTCTGGAATGTTCGTGGAAATGGTGAAGAATGTCAACTTTGATCATTTTTCATTACAAAAAAAAGTTGTATATTATGTAACAATAACAATATTGATTTAAATTGATCAAATCGTTGGAGAGAAGTTATTAGAACTAAGTGTGAATAAAAAAAAGGAAAACATAAAAAACAAATGTTTGTTCAAATCAAGAAAATAGGAAAAAAAGAGTATGTTAATATTTACTAACTGCCAGGCTCTGCTTAAAGCTATCAGCAATCCAACAAATAGGTCTAAGCTGGTAAAAAACTGTAAAGAATCCCTTAACATGCTGGCAAGAGACAACAAAGTATCTCTAATATGGGTGCCGGCACATGAGGGGTTTGCAGGGAATAAAATGACAGAACAGCTAGCTTAAGCTCTAAAGGAGCCTTCCCACGTCCGGAACCGTTTTGTGGAATCACAAAGGATCACATAAGAGAGGAAATCGGGAACTGGCTAGTTAGGGAACACCAACTAAAATTGAGGCTAACACAAGGACACCTCCATACTAAGAGATTTACTGAATAAGCTAGACAAGGAACTCTCGTCCAGGCTGTTGAAAATGGGTAAGAGAAATTTGAAGACAGTTACCTGGTACCTGGATACTACAACCATCACAACTACTGAAGATCTCCAGATAAACTGGTGGCCTATATAGCAGACCCGATGCTTCTGGAATGGAAGTGGGTAGATAACATAGGTGATAGTACAAAGATTCAGTTCAAGTGCCTGGGCTGTTGAGCACAACTCAAACGTATGAATGAATGAAGACAAACATAAAAAATTATCACATTTTTTATAATAATAATAATAAACGCGTCCATTATTTTCAACTGGGCCACTACAACCCGTTTTAACAGAGTTTCTATAGGGAAATTGTCGTCTGAATGTGCACATGAAAAAGCTCAAAATAGGTTGATTATGTGGCATTGAAGAGGAGAGGACACTTCCAACCACATACTAGCGATTTGCACAGCAATTAAGAATCCTAGGGCACAACACCAAGTTAAATCCTGCAGATATCATAAAATTTCTACGAGAAATCTAAGTCTATTTCACATCTGGTGAATTTCGTACGTTTACAGAGTTGTCACGTTGAGAAGATTAAAAAATAAATAAATGTGTTGGATAGTTTTCCAACAAGTAGTTTGATTGGTTGTCGTAGTAGTTAGTTACTGTCTGTAGTTAATTTTTAAAAAGTTTCGCAATACTTACTACTTTTTAATTAGGTTGGAAAAACAGTCGATCTATACATACCTGAAACAAAATATAAATGTTACTTGTTTTCATAAAAAAGATGTAGTGTTTCATTGTCAAGTAAAAAGTAGAAATACTATTCAGCGGATAGCGGATATATGGCGTCAAAATGGGTAAGTACATCTTTCGAATGGAAATAACTACGCCTGACTAGGCTGCAATACAAAGGTTACATGGTAGTCCTGTAGAGTTCTTAAAACTAAGGTTTGGTATCATCAGTTTTACATTTGACCGTCTTTTAGTTGAGAAGATTATAAATCCTTAAGCGGTCGAGTTTACTTCTGCCCATAAAATTGAATTCAAGTTGGCGTTGGCTGCTCAGTTACCACAGCACTTCCCTAATACCTCCTTCGTGCAGTGTGCATACTGGAGAATTTTACAGTATTCTACAAGCTTTTGAGCACATTAGCCATTCCAATAAAAAGTTGCCATTTGTACAAACTCTCTAGCGTCTATCCTATCTATCCAAGAATTATTTACTGAACATACCATTGTCCAAGAAATCCATCACTCTTATCACCATATTTATTCCCTAAACACCACAGTCACCATTATATGGATACCCTCACACATTGGTATACCTGGAGATGAACTGGCCCATCAGCATGCCAAAACAGCGTCAACTACTGCCCCAATTACTACTCATATCCAAATTTACAAGGATGTTAAGGCAGGAGCAAAAAGACTCGTAAGATATATGTGGCTAACTCACTGGAGCTCCACCAAGACTTCCCTACTATCTATCCAGCCTATTCTCAACAGACCTCTGTATATTGACCCCATTGGACTCTCTAGACAAAAAGTATCAATACTACGAAGACTTCGAATAGGTCACACCAAACTCACACACAGCTACTTAATGACCTCAAGCAATAGACCTTCCTGTCAAAGCTGCCAGTGCCCACTTACTGTTGAACACATCCTGGTTGATTGTCGCCAATTTAGCACAAGCAGACGACAACATAATCTAAAATTACAGCTGCAAGACATCCTAGGGGACCCAAACCAAATCGAGACAACACTGAAATTCTTAAAAGATATTTCTCTCTATCATAAACTTTAAATTATGTTTTTTATGTATTTTAACTATCTGTAATTACTACTATTTTCTGTAATCGCCATGTGCAAGTGGCTATAGTTGCCGAGCACGTAAATTGAATAAATAAAAAGTTAATCAATACCCTATACCCTGATTTTGTAAGTAATGGACGAAAACAAAATATTATTAAGATTTTTCAAAATAATTATTCACTGGTAAATTTCTTTTTCGTTTACATTTAAAAATAATTGAGTACATATTAGCATAGTTTTTAATAACAATTAAATCCTACTGTATGACTTAAAAAGTTATTGTGTATTTGATTAAGAATACACATGATTGTTCTAGCACTTTCTGTGAAATTGTTCATCGAAATGTATAGAAATTATATCGTGATAGAAGCGCTAATCTTTAAATAACTCACACGTTAACTAACTTTCACTTGATTTGTTTAGTCAGTTATTATTATTTCACTTTCGATACTATCAGATCATAGTAACGAGAAATTATTTTGTGAATTATTTTTCTCTAATAACAGCGTTTACTTTTACATTTACTTTTACAAAGAGAAATAAAATAAATTTGGAATAAAGTCTGTTCATACCTATAGTGAAGTGACTAAAATGGATTATTCAAGGGTAGCCATGAACACCGAATAATCAATTATTATGATTATTATTCGGTGCCATAAAGTAACAATGAAATAATGTGGTCGAACATGTCGCGCTTTTTGGGCCCACTCCGCCTGTTTGCTAGAGTCTGTAACGATTCTTATCAGGATTTACAAGTTCTAGCAGGAAATAGTTTTTATCTATTTTCGCGAACTAATCATGCAATTTAGATGATTCCTGCTAATGAAGAATTTTTGGTAGTGTAGTCCATAGAGTAATAAATAAGAGAGGTTTTAAATCATATGGAAAGAAATGGAACAAAGTTTATGCGCAGCCAGCTGCGTATGGCGCTTTACAGCATCTAACCGAACTAACAAACCCCGCCTCCCTCTACACAAAACTTTTTATTTAGTATTATTTTAATTTGAGGTTAGGCCTTTATGCAAATAAATTAATTATCTTTTTTATTGGTAAATACTATTATCACAGCATTTATCATCACTTATTATAGGTAAGTTGTAAAAATTTTTTACTCTAAACGTTTGAGCATAGAGACTAGCGTTTGAGGTTGGGTTTTCGTAAAATAATGATAACATTATTTTTCATTTTATCGTTTTTTTTTCAGACAAGGACGAAGGATTACCAAAAATTTGTGACCCAAACCAAAACCTTTGTACCACAAAGCTCTACACGTTTAACATATCTCTTATTTATTACTCTATGGTGTAGTCCTAATAATGATGCTGGTGTCGGGTGATTACATTTATGTTAGGTACGCGTTGCTCTTTAAATCGTCAGTTCTGTTTTTGTCCACTCCAGAATTACAAATAAGTAGGTCAGGACCGGTATGGCGTATGTGTTAATTGCTTTGTCAAGATTTCCGGCGTTCTACTGGGATTTCAATAAAGTAGTTACCCTTTGAGTGAATTGGTCACTTACAATATTTTGGTTTTTGCTTGCTTCTAGTTTAGTAGCTTAGCTTTACCATTTTGCATGGCATCTATAATGTTCCCATTGTGTAGTAGGTCTGTCTGGTATGTACGGCAAAGGGAGAGGCGGATATAGAAAGAAAGGCGGAGAGGATGTGTAGGAAGATTGTGGAGAAGATAGAGCGGTGTGGACTGGAAGTGGCTGAGGATAAGACTGTGGGGCTACTGGTGAAGGAGCGGAGCAAGGCAAGGGAGGTAGGGGTGATGGTGAAGGGAAAGAAAATTCGGATGGAGGAAGCGGTGAAATATCTGGGGGTGTGGTTGGATAGCCAATTATCCTTCAAAAACCATATGTTGAAAGCTGCACAGAAGGCAAAAGTAAGGGCAGCGTGGCTGGGAAGGTTGATGGGTAATGTGAAAGGACCGGGAGAATGGAAGAGGAGGATAATTGGTAGGACGGTAGAGCAGAGTATGCTGTATGGCGCTGAAGTGTGGGGTGAGAAAGCAGGGGTGAATGCGAGGGTTAGACCACTCCTGCGGTGGAGAGGGGAATACTTTTGAGGGTGGTGCAGGCGTACAGGACAGTGGGTGGACTGGCAGCAGCAGTGCTGTGACGGTCCTATCCATTGGATCTGATGGCTAGAGCCAGACAGAAACGTTGGAGGGGTGCGAGCAGAGAGGAAGTACAGGAATGGATGAATGAGGAAATGGAGAAAAGGTGGGATGAGTATGAGGGCGCGCTAAAAGGAGCGATTGGGAGCAGGAGAAATTGGGTGGACCGGAAATTTGGGGAGGTGAACTACTTCTTGACGCAGGTGCTCACAGGGCATGGGTCGAGAGTGGGTTACCTCCACAAGATTGGGAAAAGAGAAACTGGAGTGTGCGATAAATGTGAAGTGGAGGATGATGTGGGACATGTGTTTAGATGCTGGAAGAATGAGAAAGTTTTGAAGAAGTTGGACAATAACTGGGAGAGGCGGTGTATTGGGAAAATATGGTGGAGATTATGTTGAGGGGCGAGGAGGAATGGATGGAGATAAGTGTCGTAGTAAAGAGCATGATAAGGGAAAGAGAAGGACTCGCTATGGCATGAGAGAGGTGGGAGTGAAAGAAGGAGGAAGATGAGGGAGAGTGTGTGAGGGACCGCCGCCCGTCTTGAAGTATGCTAGGGTAGTGATTCCAAGGCGGGAGTAACGGCGAGTTTGAGGTGAGTTTGGTTGGTAGGCATCTCCGTGGGGATGAGTCCAACACTGTCTGGGTACTGGTTAAGGACCCAGTCGAACATGAGTTTCCCATCTCGGCACGAAAAAAAAAAAATTGTGTAGTAGGTAACGATTTTACTCTTTTCGATATTTAATGTTCTGCAAATGTCTAATCCAAATCCAATTTGAAAATCACTGGAGAATTTTTCAGTGATAACAAGTGAATGTTGATTTTGACCCTGGTATGATGAGTTTATTTTGACATCCATATATTAAAGGTGGGAAACGAATGGGAAGTTAATGCAAAGTCAAAGTTAAGCTGCTCTAAGAGTTTTAACAGCAATTCAAATGGGATTTTGTCGCCTGAATGGGCACCTCATAAAGCTCAAAATTGTAGAGAAACAAGAATGTAGATTTTGTGGCATGGAAGAAGAAACTTCCATCCATATACTTGCGAATTGCACAGGGCACAGCACCTAGAAGATTACTGGATAGAAGAGGGACATTTACCTAGGTTGAAGCCTGCGGATATCCTAAAATTCCTCCGGGAAATATCTAGGACTAAAAGAGCTACTATAGTCTCTTAGTCTCTCCTCAGAAACTAAGAAGAAATGAGGGGGCAAAATAGATCTTTTAGGTCTCAAGAGATACACACAGAACAAAGTATGCCTTTATTGGATGTTTTTGAACAGTACAAAAAAAATATAAAATAGCATTTTCAGTTTTATTGAGAATTTCAAAATTTCTAGATATTCGAGAAATCCTAGTCGAGAATTCTCGTGCCTCGAGAAATAAAAAAGGAAGCAACCAGAAACCTTTTATGTACATCGTGTTTGGAAATACCACATATCAAATTAAAATGTTAACATATCATGTAGTTCTCAAGTTTTTGTCGTATTTACACTAATTGCATAATTCTGGAATATTGCTGAAATATTGATGATCTTTCAATATACTTGAATTGAACCAAACATTGTTCTAATTAACAGTTAAATCGTCCACGCTTAGTCTAGTGTCTGGTCTAGCTTTTATGAAACTAAAGCATTAAAAAAATATCAATTTTCAAAGATCTTTGCAATAATTAAACACCGTGAGACGGTAAACAAATAAGTAATATAAGTAGGTACGTAAATAAATAAATTGTAAATGAGTTAAGCAGAGTAAACAAAAGTCTGGATAAATCAGTGTGTTTTTTTAAATTAATTAGGTACCTAGTTGAAATTTTGTTTGTTGCATGTTTTATATTAGGCCAAACAATAAGTATCTTAATATTTTTGACAAAAGTCCTAGTAGAAAATGGATGATGTCATCATATAAAAGACATTGCGAAGTATCATTTTGATATGTTTTGGACACGCAAGTGTTGTTCGGTCATTTGTTATGAACATTAAAATACGAACAAAATGAGGGGTCTAGCAAGTCAATCGGATAATCAGGAACCGAGAAAAATCAGGAAGAACCGGAAAATTAGTCATTTTTTTGAAAATTCAGATCTTTGTCATTTTTCAATTGCAAGAGCTGAGACTTGGTACAAAAGAAGTTCTTTGTATGCCCCTTATATGCGCGAAGAGCAGACGCCAAGCGACGGTTAGTTTTATCGCAATTGCAATTTTAATTTTTTCATACGATTATTTTCAAAGTGTCTGGATGCGTTGTCGATTGTCCGATTTTGAATCTGAAAACGGTTCTGAAAAGTATAGACGTAGAGCAACAAAACGTATATTTTCGATTTCTGTAAAAATAATGTGAAGTCGATCAAAAACGCCTGAGAACACCGCTAAAAATGACCGAACGCCGGAAAGTAACGGAGTAGAGGGGTGGCGCTCAGTGTAATCGTTCATTTTAAGCGGTGTTTAAGGCCAACTCCGCATTATTTTATTACAAATCTAAAAAAGTTTTGTTGCTCTTTTATATGATGGCATCATCCGTTTTCTACTATGATTTTTGTCAAAAATTAATATACTAGCTTGCTCCGTTTCTTGGTCTATATACAAGAATTTAATTCGTAATAACTCAATACGTTACAAAATATTTTTAATATCATAATACGTCTGCTGGCGCGCGGCGAGCAAATAATAATAAAGAGAGTGAAAGGTTCCGGCATCAAAATTATGTTCATCTGTCTATTAAAAAAAATGAAAAGGACCGGATCGTTCATAAATTCTAACAAACAATCCGGCAAGTGGCAGGCACGTGCAGATTTTTTTATATAAAGTCCTTTCTTTGAACCCATTAATTTAATTTTGACAAATTACTTCCTTTTTGATGATAGAGTTCCTTGTTTCCTTTACCCTTTCACATACACAAAAGACTTTGATACCTTCTTATAACGGTAAAATAAGATTAGGAAAGTGACGGCAAAGCTGCCGCGAATCATTTGGCAGCAGGCAACAAAAAGAGTTTAAAAAGAACCATGTCATGCTTGGATTAGCAACGATATAAGGGATAGCACAGCTTGCTTCTTTATTTACCCTTAAACCCTTTCGAGAAAAAAATTGATATATTTTTTCAATATAAATTAATTAATTTTTTCATACAGTTATAGACATTTTCCCTTTTAATGCATGAAAAAAAGGAAGTGATAATCCTTAAATTTAACATCCTTGCTAGCAATTTTTTTTAAAAACACCTGAAACAGAAAAGTATTACAATAGTTGGCGTGTATTGCGTGAAACGTGCAATTTGAAATTAGCCACTCGCATCTAATTTATTGATTGCATTTTAAATAGAGTTTTCGCTTTTTTTTTAATAAAATGCATAACGCTGTATTAGATTACTTATCTATGGTGTAGGTTATATGGGCAAAGGGCAGTACTGTATAGTGATGAGTACATGATTAATATACAGGAACTCTTTTTATGTCGATTTTACCAGGCAAAAATCCTTCCTAAGAGACCTAGAGCTCTTCAAAGAGGGAGCTGTAACATCGATAATTGAAATAGTTTAAATCGGATTCCTGATATTATTCTGTCATCTGTTTATTCAAATCATATGAATTTTTAAATTGTACTTTCATACCCTTATCGTTTGGATGAATTTTCATAAAAAATGCATAAATTTTTGAATTATGACATATGACAATTTTTTGACATTCATGCAATTGTGTTTAAATATCTTCTGTACGTTCCTTGTGGCATTACTTATTATTTTTTCTCTTATTTTTTTGGGAATCAAACCACAATGTTTTTTTATTTTTTATTTCGACGTTTCATTAGCGTTCCAGCTACCGTTGTCAAGATTAACTAGTAATGAAATAATTTTTGGTCCCTATCTGACACAACGAAAAAAATTTGACAACTAAGTACACAATCAATAATATTTTGAAGTTTAAGACTACAAAACTTTGTTGTCAAATTTTATTAAGGTCCATTCATAGTAGATCACATCTCTGGTAAAATGTGAAATAAAATATTTTATTTTATGACATTCCAAAGATATGATAGTCAACTAGAAATGGAATCCAGTGAAGTGCATGTTCCAGGAACGGTTTTTATTGGGATAGCGCTTTTTTTCGCTTATTTTGGAAATGTTAATAAAACCCGTTTGTTGTTACTTTTTTGAGTATGATTATTTTTGTTTTCAAAATATGTATAACTCAGTTTGGTGATTTTGTGTATTGAAGTGTGTATCGATTAACAACTATTCCAATGATAAATCATAAGAAAACCTGGATAAAAACTTATGATGCTATCCTGATAACGCAGGTAATTGATTATTGGAAATTTCTCTTTCTAACATTGGTAACCAAATTTGACTACATTCGGCTGAAATACTAGCTCCCCATTTATCTGAACTTAGTTGTATTAAAGCACTTTCTTTGATTTTTCGTCTTTTATTATTGGGCTCTTTCAATATTATTTTTGTCGAATCCCATTGAATTTGATGCCCCTCTTCCCAAGCATATTAGCAAATAGCTGACTTAAAGAACTCTCTTTTTTTGATCTACTTTTTATGTTCATTTATTCGGACTTTCAATGGTCTAGAGTCTAGATGTTTCACCTAAATAAAATTTTTCGCAATCACAAGATATCTGATATATGCAATTTTTTGAAGATTGATTATTGTGGTTTGATTCCCAAAAAAATATGAGAAAAAAAAATGCAGTTGTGTTATTTAGTTTATTTTTTTCGTAGCAGCTAATAACTGAACATTATCAATAGTTCAAAATTGAATAGCTGAATGAAATTAAAAGTAGAGATTTACGAATTTACTGAAAACTCTTGACATATGGCAACCTTACGTTGAAATATAATTATGACGCGGTGGTGATCGCGATCTCCAATCCAATGCAACGACCTCCAGAACGATGAACCCTTTTTGTCGATTCTGTCGATGTTGAAAGTGCAGGAGACGAGCGGTCGGCGAAGGTTCGCTAACCGACTGAAGACTTTCTGTTGCTTTTTTTACATCGAGAAATCTATTTTTTCCTTTTTCAGTCTACTGAAAATCAAGAAGTTTCAAAAGGTTCCAACGCAAATTGGATCATTTTTATTACAGTTTATGGAATGCTTATATTTCAATACCTTACAATTCAAATAATCAAGTCGGTACAGAGTTCGGGGGGAAATTTATTATCAGAATTTGGATTCCTCAGAAAACAAACATCTCAATAGTCTTTCCAAATGATTTCTTTCATAAAATAACACACAAAGTTAGTTAGCCTAGACCAGTTACATCCTTAAACAAAATATTGCGTTACCACAGCAACGAACAATAACTCATTAGAAATGTCAGCGCGAAGTTGGACGTAAAAAAAGTAGACCAGAGCTACGCAATAAATTAAAAGAAAAAAGATGCCATCATCAAGTACCTGTATTTAAAAGGGTTAAGAGGTTAGCAGATTTAAGAAGGTATCGTCAAATATTTCTTCGGCGCCAGCTTCCCAGCGTCGCCCAGAGTGATCCTAGCAAGACTGCATCCTTTGATTCCATCCCATCTCTTCAGGGATTAAGCATGGCTAGGTTCCGCAATTGTCGAAGTCGTTAGGCAGTAAGTGTCACTGGGTCCTAAAATTTTTAGTCCAGCCGCTTCCCTGGCTAAAGAATCAGCAATGCGATTTCCTTTACTCCTGTCGTGCCCTTTAACCCACCTCAGGATAATATTGTTATCTGCCGAGGCGTTATCTAAATCTTTGTGGCACTCTGGTGCTAGCCCCGATATAGCACGTTGTCTGTTCAAGGCTAATAGGACTTGTCTACTATCAGTGCAGATTGTTGTTTTTGCTAGAAATTTCTTTTCTGGTCAGTTCTTTTGCGGCAATTGAGATACCAGCCAGTTCTGTTTGAACCACGCTGGTATTGTTTCCCATTCCCCACTTAATCCTTAGGCTTAGTGCTCTGGAGTAAACTCCACATCCTGAGCCTTCTTTCATTTTTGAGTCATCTGTATATATGCGTATTGCATCTGCAGCATCTGACTCTGTGTTCTGTTTATTGTTATTCTTGTGTCAAAAAGTAGACTGCAAACACTCAATTTATCAGTCTTTTGGTAAGTAATTCTTTGATAATATATTAATAATTATTTTGAGTTTTTATCAAAATGTAATAGTTTAACAAGATTAAAATAAAAATATAAAGTCTTATTTTGTCATATTTTAATAACTGTTACGGATTACAGACACCTATAAATAAAAGTTTAAATTAAGTACTAATTTAAAATTTTATTTTAAAACAGAATCATCGATTTCTGTCAGTACCCTGGAAACTAATTTTAGAAAAAAAATATTAAGAAATTTGTGTGTTGCTATAATATAGCAATATATGGACACATTAAAATTATTGTTTATTTTCATAATTCTTTTTGTAATTGAAGAATTGCCGAGCGGTTTGGACATAGTACTAAATCCAGTGGCGGATTTAGGCTTAGGCCCGTGTGGCCCGGGCTTGGGGCGTCAAATTTTGAGGGGCGCCAAAATTTTTAAGACGACTTTTCTACCTCAACAAAATTCAATAAAGGTAGGTAAATGTATATAAAAAACTCCACAATTGAACCCAGGTATTTGTTTAACAAACCCTACAAAATTCAAATAAAACAGAACACAGAGCCAGATGCTGCAAATGCAATACGCATATATACAGATGGTTCAAAAATGAACGAAGGCTCAGGATGTGGAATTTACTCGAGAGCACTAAGCCTAAAGATTGAGTGGGGAATGGGAAACAATACCAGCGTGGTTCAAACAGAACTGGCTGGTATCTCAATTGCCACAAAAGAAGCCCTATTAGCCTTGAACAGACAACGTGTTATATCGAGGCTAGTACTAGAGTGCCACCAAGATTTAACTGACACCTCGGCAGATAACAATATTATCCTGAGGTGGGTTAAAGGGCACGACAGGAGTAAAGGAAATCGCATTGATGATTCTTTGCCAGGGAAGCCGCTGGACTAAAAATTCTAGGACCCAATGACACCTACGGATTAACGACTTCGACAACTGCGGAACTAGCCAATCCCTTAAGAGATGGGATGAAATCAAAGGATGCAGTCTTGCCAGGATCACCCTGGGAAGCTGGCGCCGAAGAAATATTTGGCGATGACCAGGAAAAACCTACGTTTAACAGTAGGATTTCTGACTGGCCACTGTCAACTAAGGAAACACCTCCATACTGTGGGGCTAGTGGACACACCTCTATGCAGGATGTGTGAACAGGAAGATGAAACTGTCAGGCATGTCTTATGCGAGTGTCCGGAGTTATCGTCAATAAGAGAGTGTGTGTTCGGTGAGTCTTGGCCTCCACCTGCCGATATAAAGGAGATGTCTCCTAGTGACCTGTCCACCTTCCTGAGAAGGACAGGATGGACAATGACCTAGGAGGACAACTCGGGAGGATGTACAATGGGTCATATGTGGCCTAAGTGCTGTGAGCCTACACACTCACCCTCCCTACTCTACAGATACAGATAAAAAACTCCAAAAACAATATATATAATATTTACGAAAAAAAAAGGGCGCCATATCGTCTCGGGCCTAGGAAGCCCTCAAACCTAAAACCACTACTGGCTAAATCCTCAGTGTAATGTGGATGTATGGCGCCCAGAGATTAGTTATAAGCACAGTATTAGTTTGGCAATAATATTGGTTGGAAAGCAAATTTTTCGGATTGAATTTTTCAATTGTGGTTTTTCCGAACTACGGATTCTTATTCAACAATACGATAGAAAAAAATTGGACAATTGTTGTACGGGGACTACCTTTGTCGGAAATATGTTTTTTCTGGTAATTCAGAATATTTTAACACACTGGTAAATGCGTTCTAATTATTTATATACATTACCGGTGATTTTTTACCTGTCTTTCTAAGAAGAAAAACAAATGCAAACCAGTTAATAAATCCACACCCGTTAATATTTTATTGAAGTGTCAAAGTAATAAATAATCTATTAACAAATGAATCCGATTATACTGATGCATTTTGATGCATTGCGTCATTTTCCAACTCACTATTACGAGCGAAAGAATGTGGCCTAGACCTAAAAGGTGCTTTGCCATCCAGCATTAGTACTACCTACTTTCGGTCATAGTACCGTAATTTTTTGGAAATAATAATAATTTCGAAACACAATTTTAACACGAGTTTCAAGAAATTGCTAGAAGCGTTTAACTTTTTATAGCTGCTTAATGACTTTAAGTATAAGTTATCGATGTTATTATGATTTACAAGACGTAAATTATCTTTCTCGGCTACCGAATGTATTTAAGAGGATTAACATGGCAAACTGGCCCCATAGAGGATGGCACTATCGAAAACTTGATACGAATATTTTGGATAAAAATAAATTTTATTATTCTACAAAGGAATATATTAACATTAATTAATTTGTAATATAATATCACTTTCTTCATTCTTTTCTTAATGAAATCTGTACCAGATTGTGGTGTTTTTAATTTATCCCATCAATAACATAATTTTCAATAATTTTTTAATTGCTCAGGTATAAGCCTCATCAAATGAATGTCAAATAATAATAATTGATATGTATTTAATAATAAATGTTTCTTTATGTTAACTTCTAGGTTTTTTCCGCATGCTAGCAGAAAAAAATAGTGTACCTAACACGTGCGAAGAGTGACTTTTCCGCACGCGATTGCTGGCCGAACTCCGCTAAGCCTGCGGAAAAGTATCACTTTTCTACAAGCGTGAAGGAAAGTTCACTTTTCCGCACTCATTTCAGTGTTGAATGTCACTAAGTGACTAGTGCGGAAAAGTAAGTTTGTTGAGTTACATTTGAATATTCAAGATATACAGGGTGGGGCAATCTTCTGACATCGGAGGATTACATTGTTGTGGTGAGAGATAGAACTTCATAGTTTTTTGTGAGCTAATACAGTTACTGAGGGCACATTTAGAAAATACTTTCGATTCTACAGGGTGTTCCAAAACCACGTAGCAGCACAAACTTACATTTTTTTAAATGGAACGTACTATATTTTGTTTAAAAATCGAAAAGATCTGACCGAGAGCGTTACAAAAATAAAGCACTCTAATATATTATAAGGGTGTTTTACAAAGATATGGCCAATTATTACCAAAAAAGACCTCATCTTTAACACTCTGCAGAACAGTAAATTAAAATAAATCAACAGGTCTTTGTGTTCAAATGTCATACACACATCATTGGCTGTGCTCAGTATTAATTACTTTTTTCATCGGTGGCTTCTTTAATACAGGGTGAAACAAAACGCCAATCAAGCAATATCTCAAAATTTTTAAATGAATCAACCTATAAGTCTTTTTACAATTTGTTAGTACAATTAATAAACTTTCAAACGATGTAGTAAACTTAGGGCATTAGTTAATGGAAAATCGTAGATATTTTATGATAATGGTCAAAAACAAGTATTTTACGTACACAAATAAAATGGTATTAAATTTTTACATGCAACCTCTTGTAAATTTTAACATTTCTAAGGCATATATTTTAATCGTAATTTTGGATGCATTTACAATATCTAATCAATGGAATAAAATGATTGCTAATACCGTAGGTACCTACCTTGAATTACCAAAAATTTCATATTTATTCATGTTTCACATTCAAGAATTGTTATTATAGGCTTGTTTGAGAATGGGCGAAACATAATCAAGCCATATTTTTGATTATATCAAGTGGGCTACTATCAAAATGGTATCTACTAATAAATGTCAAAGAAATATTGCTGTATTCTTCGTTTGTGTTTATGAAGTTGATTAAAACACAATAGTTAACTTGTGGTTCCAACAAGATGGAGCATCTGTACATCAGAAATTTTACCGACAGGTGGATAGGACGTGGTGGACCAATTTCGTGGCCTCCTCGATCTCCAAATCTCACACCGATGGATTTCTTTTTATGGGGATACATCAAGCAACTTGTGTATCAAACGCAACGCATTTTTCACAATAACTCCAGCTATGTTGGAAAGAGTAAGATCCTCGTTTTTGAAAAGAATTGTATGGAAGTAAATGATCGCCATTTTGAACACTTAGCATAAACTACTATACTTTTTATAGAATGTCAATGTTCATTTATGTAAATGTGAGTGTTCTCATAATGTTGGTTTTCATAATTGTTAGTTTTTCAAAAATAGAGAAAGTTGGAAAATGAATAACAAGCTTGCATTTTACATAACTAAGATATACTGTTTGTGGTGACTTGAGTAATTATTTCGTAAAGACTACAAACTGCTTTTATATTTATTAGTACCTACTATAATGACATTAGCCTACTTACAGTAAACAAAAATATTTCTTCCAACATAATTCCTTCTTTCCTTCCTCTAATGGTAAGAGTAGAAGTCAAAGATATTTTAGATGCATCCAAAATTACGATTAGAATTTATGCCTTAGAAATGTTAAAATTCACAAGATGTTGCATGTAAAAATTTAATACCATTTAATTTGTGTATGTAAAATACTTGTTTTTGACCATTATCATGAAATATCTACGATTTTCCATTAACTAATGCCCTAAGTTTACTACATCGTTTGAAAGTTTATTAATTGTACTAACAAATTGTAAAAATACTTATAGGGTGATTCATTTAAAAAATTAGAGACATTGCTTGATTTGCGTTTTGTTTCACCCTGTATTAAAGAACACACAGATGAAAAAAGTAATTAATACTGAGCACAGCCAATGATGTGTGTATGACATTTGAACACAAAGACCTGTTGATTTATTTTAATTTACTGTTCTGCAGAGTGTTAAAGAGGAGGTCTTTTTTGCTAATAATTGGCCATATCTTTGTAAAACACCCTTATAATATATTAGAGTGCTATATTTTTGTAACGCTCTCGATGAGATCTTTTCGATTCTTAAACAAAATATAGTACGTTCCATTAAAAAAAATGTAAGTTTGTTTGTGCTGCTACGTGGTTTTGGAACACCCTGTAGAATCGAAAGTATTTTCAAAATGTGTTCTCAGCCCCACCCTGTATATTTGTATGCTTGTACTGTACAAAATGACTGAAAAATTAAAAAAATTAGTGCTGACAAAGCAGTGAAAAACCGAAATCTGACTCCACTGGAAAACATTTTAGCCTCTGCAATTAATTTACAGAATGCTACAAATTACAAATTGCACGTAAAATATTAATATTAATAATAATTAATTTGTTGATATTTATTTAATAATAAATGTTTCTTTATCTTAACTTTTGCGTTTTTTTCCTAACGTTAGTAAAAAAAATAATGTCAAGTGACTTTCCGCACGCGATTTCTGCAGTGCAGAAAAGTATCACTTACTGCACTTGTTAGGTAAACTGCGATATTCTTAAATTCAGAATTATTTTTTACTTTTTAGTTAGATTACTTATAAAACGTCTATTTTAGTTTTTTTTTTCTATAATTTATATATTTATATTTTTATTATATATTTATATTTTCATATTCCATCATTACTATTGAATTTTTCCATTTGTCACTCTTCTATGTTAGTTGAAAATATGCACGTGCCAGTAATTATTTCTAAGCGATAAAGTAATTGATACTTGTAGGTTACGAGGTTCCATCTGGCGCCTTCCTATAATAATTCGGTAATTGCAACTGACGCATTTGTAATCTTATACTTACCTTAGCGACTGCTGCTGCTGCTGCTGGAGGTGAAACTAACGGTCTTTGAACGTCTTCGCCAGAGTTCGACGCACGCGAAGGTGTACCAATCATGCGAATGCACTCTGTGCGTTTTCATTAATTACACCGTTGTCGTATTTCACTGAATTCGAAAACAAAACAAGATGAAAGTGTGCTGTAATTGTTGTATTAACAATATTTAGATTTTTTTGTTTAGGTGCCTAACTTAAAGGGAAAAGTTACAAAGTTCTAAGCGAAACGTATTTGCAGAAATTATAGGATCCTTTTTTTCTAAGCCAGCAATAATATCTAAGAGCAGACCGTTTACCCAGAAGCAACAACTACTCCTTTGGCTATATGCCACGACAGATACTGAATGACACTTCTAATTTAATTATTAATAATAATAATAATAATTGTCTTTATTATTTTCAAAATATAAATGTTTACAATAGAGTAAAAGTAAAAATAAATTCATTAATTGAAAATAAAAGGCGAAGTTCAGCTTTTATGAGGCATTAAGCACCATAAAAGTTGCTCTACCACTTAACCTTAAGGGGAATCTATCGGCAGCGATTTGACAAAATATCGAAGTATTTTTGGCAAATAATTTTGAGGTAATGGATGTATTGAAAATTAACAAAAAAATATATAATGTAGATTAATGTTGAACTTAGAGTTCTCATCGAATAAAAACTTTGAAATGCTAACCAAATTTTGTTGAAAAAAATACGAATCATGAGGTAATTACATACATTAAGCAAAGTTTGAGCTCTTGTAAAGAATTAAATATGGATTAAATGGAAAAACTAATTGATAAGAAGTCTAATTTGAAGCTTTATGAATACTATATAAAAATCTCAGAATCCTCAAATTACTTATGACCGTACAATTCCTTATTGAAATTCGGTTGCTACCACTAAAATATCGGATAAAAATCCATCTCTCGCTTTTCTATCCTTCTATGACTGACATTGTCTCTCTGCTTCGGTAGTCGCGTGCCGTTCCATTGTTGATACAACGCTCGCCGGTCTCGGCGGTCTCCCAGTTCAGTACTGACGAAGCTTATAGAGTAGTACGTGAACCAAAATCCACTTGGACCGCTTGGCTACCTACATGTTGCGGAGCTTTCATATTTCTAATAAAATTTTCGTTATGTGAACTTAAACGTGAGGACGTAGGGAAACAAAAAAATATACAAAGGATAATTGTGCAAGGTCGAATTTGGTAGATGCCCCAAAGAGTGTACAGTACATGCTTAAATAAAGAAAGAATATTAAAAAAATAAAAATTCAAAAGTTGGTATCCAGACTTAGTTTAGGAATTATAGCTTGAAACATTTTTAATTTTTAAAATAAAGTAATTAACAGAGAGTTCAGGTTTGAGTAGTGAAAAGATATTTATTTTTTATTTTTTTTTCTAACCTAAAGAATGGAATTGTAATTGAACCTCTATTTCTAATGTTAAGATTGTGAATATCTGTCCTATATGTTACTATTTGTTACTATTTATTTATCATTGCATGTTCTGGCAAAATATTATTTATAACACATTCTAGTAAGTATTAAGAATAAATATTCAGAAGTAGTAACAAAGAAGAATATGTGGCAACAGCGACTTGCATATGTCAAGTGCATTTACCCCTTTTTGGTTGTCGACACGACAGATGTTCTTCATCTTCATTTGCTACGGCAAGCGACGCTACGGTGGGTTTTGCTTTTCAGTTTGGCTGATAAGTGACGTAGAATTTTAAGGTGCACACGCACACACGTGTTGTTACGTCACTTACACCTCCGCATTTTATTGGAAAATATTTTTTAACTATCTGAAAACGGAAAATTTCTTCGAACGTTTTTGGATGTTTATTTATAAAAGTTTTAAAAAGTTGATATTAATTTCCGGAGAAGAGTCAAGTTGTTGTAGCACTGAGGTTAATACTGAACTAGTTCTTTTGTTGAAACAACAGAAAACTTGAACAGAGTAGGACAAATAATGATATATCAATGCCTGGGAACCAAGGGCGTCGCCAAGGAGGGGCAGGGGATAAATGTAGCTAGCCGCAAAGCGGCCAAGGTGCGAGCAATTGACTTCCTTTCCTATTAATAAATTCCTTCTTTTCTGTAACGGAGAAAGCATTGAAAATTTTGACCGCTTTACCATGCACGACCTGTACAGAAAAGCGATCCTTTAGCAGCCTCAAAAGACTAAAAACATGGCTAAGAAGCACCCCATGGCAGAAGATCGCCTTAATGGTTTGGCCATGATGAGTGTACACAGAGCTGTAATAAATAAAAACCTAAATAATGTTAATGATAAATCGGCTGAAAAAATCCCCGCAGGCTATGTTTTAATTAAATATTATTTTTGTTAAAATGAATCATTATTACTGTGTTTAAAAGTTTGATTTAGTTATTGTGCTGTCGAGAGATTGTGAAGTTTATACATTGATATTAGAACCGTTCTTATTACAATCGTCATCGAGGCAAAGACTTCCAAAGTGTAACGCTTCTTGCTCTCGGCGTTTATATTTTTTATCCTCTAAAATATTGCCCCATTGTCCCCCCTTAGTCATAGGCTGGCAATGCCCTGGCTGGGAAGCATTATAACATGTAAAAGAAGTAAAGTGGTAAGCAGAGGGAAAAAAGGGGGTTATTTTTGACAGTAAACATAAGAAGAGTTAGTCTTGAAAGGAGACAGTTAGAGCAATGAACGAAGAAGTAATGTATGTGGATGTACAGGGTTATTCATTATTAATTAAATATATAATATGTTACCCCTACCTTGTACCGTTTTTGAGTTATGGAATGTTGAAAATCTGAGTTTTAGTAATTACTGTAAATATTAAGAAGATAATTTATTAAAGTAAGCTATGGAAATGACAACTAATATGTTTGATAATTGACATTTTTCATATAAAGCAATTAAAATGGTTCTCAGTAAGAAAGAAAAAGTCAAAATATATACCTACAAAACAGAAAACAAAGATTTATTTATGAGAATTTATAAATATTAACTTAAGATATTCGAAATGTCTACCATTATTGTTAATGCATAATTGATAACACCTTCTTATGTTATTTATAATAACATTGCAGATGACTTCATTATTTTCATTTACTTTGTTAATTTCAAGTTGAATCCTCTCTTTAATCACTTGTATACCTATTAATATTATTCATAAAATCTTCCACCTCCCTGTAAACCATTTTAATTACTTTATCTGAAAAATGTCAATTATCAAACATATTAGTTGTCATTTCCGTAGCTTACTTTAATAAATTATCTTCTTAATATTTACAGTAATTACTAAAACTCAGATTTTCAACATTCCATAACTCAAAAACGGTACAAGGTAGGGGTGACATATTATATATTTTTGGAATCAGAAAAAAAATACCATCTAAAAAATGTGAAAATATACATTTAAAAAAGAGCTATTATTTTTTGTATCCCCTTAAATTTGCACGCTAGTGAATTTTTTATAGAATATTAAGAAAATTCAGCTGTAACCAAACAACTTTTATATGAAACTTTTTTTTCTAAAAGTAATAATGACGATGATAGGGGGTGGGTAATTTATAATGAATAACCCTGTACGTAAGAGAGTGGAATACAAACACATCACAAAAAATATGTTCAATTTTTTTATATGCAATCCATCTGTGAATATTTTCGAAAATATTCCTGCTGCTGCTGTTTTTTTAGTATCGCAGATATTTTAAACCTAAAAATGGCTAAATTCAACTGTTCATTCTTTAAGGTGGTCTCCTATTTCCTCTCTTATTTCATTGGTTGACTTTTTATATTGTATCAATTTTTTCACCGTCTATATCTATTAGTTCTAAGTTGAAAGATATAATTTGTGGGGTCAGGAATTCAGTAATTAGCAAAACATGAGCCGGCATGTCGTGAGCCAAACCAAATAAGCAAATCTAGAACAGAAAACTCATGTAATTAGTGTATAGTAAGGTACGACGAGATAGTCGTGGGATTGCATAACTTGAACTTTTCAAGAATTATTCTCGTTTTACACACAGTATAGCAAAGCGATAATATTTTATAGTCCGGAACTTGGAGCAATCTTACACAAAACAACGGCTAATTGAATTCAATTATAATAAATACTAAATATTTAGTTTATTTTTAAATGTTTAAATGGACAGGAAGTTAAATTTACGGCCGTTTTCATAACAAATGCTTGAAGTTCACTTTAGCTAGAGTGACTTTATCACTTAAAGTTGAATGATTTTCATAACATTTCTGTTCTGTTCCTTTAAGTAAAGTGTGATTTTATATTTATCAAGAGAAGTTGGTATCAGTGACTATGACAGTTTCGAGATTTTTTCAATTGAAGTAGGGTTATGTTTATGTTCGTATTATATTTTTATATTAGTGTTTATGCTTTCTTCTGATTTTCAACTTGAAATAAGTGTTTTATGGGTGAAGTAAATAGAAAAAGAGTTAGGGGTACAAATTTTACAACAGAAGAACAATTGAATTTGGTAAAAATAGCTATAAAATATAAATCGATTGAGTGCAAAACAAAAAACAGCCATATTATGAAGAACCGCTGTTGCTGCAATTATTGTCATTGCTGTATCCAGGTTAACCTTCATTCCTAGGGATAGTATAGGAAATTGTCTTTTTCAGACACCATACTGTCTTTCTACTGTATTTATTGTTCTCATTAATGGCTCAGTCTTTCAGCCTTTGTATTTGTTTCCTGCAGAGGAGTCTAGAGATATGGTTGAACTCTATATCCAGAGTCTCCAATTAAATAGAACCTCCTAAATTGGCCTCCTTCAAAATTATTTTTCAATCGACTATTATTAAGAATAGTCTGTTCATGAGCACTCCCTGACCATCTCGCCACTATAGCAGGTTTGCTTAACCTGAATCTTTGGTAAAATTCTTCATCTGACCAATTATCAAATTCTGTTATTCTCTGTTAATATATTTTTCGTTATCTAATGATGAATATCTATTTCCATCTCAAGAGAATTTGTCCACAATACTGACACAACGAAATGAAAACTGTCTTAAATTTTGAGGTTAAAGTCGCCTAAAGTCGCGATTGTGTCCACTTTAACTTAAAGTCGCCTTGAAGTTTTAAAGACTGTTATGAAATCGATTTTTATTTAAAGTTTGCTTTAAAACTTGAAGTAGTATTAAAGTTTGTTATGAAAACGGCCGTTAATACCCCATTCAGCTTCAACATAACCTTGAATAAGTTTTCTGTTCTTTTGGAAACATAGATAGTGGTCCATTGTACCTTTCTAAGAATTATCTTCGCTGAATTACAATGCTCTTTATCATGACAATTATTGAACTGGCCTAACGAAACTTGTCGAATATGTGATGTCAGGACGTGTTCATATTTCGATATAGTCAAATGCAGTCTTATCGTGCGGGTCATACGTTTCAACAAAGAAATACTCACGGTTTTTGTTTTCATTTATTGCGTTTAATCATAACTTCCAAATTAAATCCGTAAGATGAATAGGACTAGGAATAGGACAATTTTTACGGAAAAATAAGGATATGTATTTAGTTTTCAGCGATTCTAAAAAGTTTTGCACCAGCGAAGTTTTTATTTAAATATGTCAGTTTTGTCACTTTGACAATACAAAGTGACAATATGAATAATAAGAAGCAATTTTCCGGTTTTTTGTGTCTTCAAGCAAAAAAAATGGTACTTAATCTAATTCAAGAATGGAAGAAAAAGTGGAAATTCGTCAACCAGTGTGCAGGAAACATCAACCATCATTATTTTCTCCGGGTGTATTTGTAATCTCACATTTTGGTAACCTCTGTGTCTTCTGATTGGATACATAAGGTTAGTGACCTTTGAACCCGCACGATAAGAGCGCTTTTGACTATACCCAATGGTTGTATTTTTTGCGTAAAAATAATAATAAAAAAATATTTCCCAGTTTCCCATATAGTGTATTAATAACCGTAGGATGATTTTTTGTGAAAATATGGAAAATTACAAACCATTTGTGTCCGAAAAACATTTCCTTTAATTGAATCTAAACATTTAAATATTGTACACTTATTTTATCGAACTGGTCTATAAACAGTAATTTACTATGCTATAAGCAGTGCCAGTGCCCCCTTTCCAGGTCAATCACCTGTTCAGTTCAGTTCCACCTATGATAAATATCGTACATAGTCATCGTCACTGCATATACACGTCGTAGTCACTACTTTACGAGTTCAATCTTTTACTTTACCTGCTACTTATGCTAAAATCGTTCCTTTCGCTAATTGCGTCGATCGCACGCGACACTCCATTCGAAAAGAAATTATGTAAACGATCTTTTCCGTTTTGGAAGTCGTTTACGTTTACGGTGGTATGTATTACGGTTAAAATTATTTGTACAATTTATGAATAAAAACAATATTTATTATAATGCTTTTTTAGGTCTTAAAAATATCAATAATTCTGTAAAAAAATAGTTAGTTTTTTGAACTAAGAAAAAGGACTACTCCTACAGCGGCGCTGGAGACAAAGCTAGACCTTCCTCCGCTACATTGTGTCATAATGTGCGACTGGAAAAAGCATCAGACCATGACGTGGCACATGGGAGAGGACGCACAGAAATAAGGCATGTGGATTTCGACATCTTTAAAATGCCAACAGACCACATGATCACCAAATATATTTTTCGCAAGGGCTTCGAGATTGTCATCAAAGATCGAAGGGAGCTTGAGGAAGAGAACGCACCACCACTCAGTAGAGCGAGTGAACTGATCTGGTACATAGACGGATCAAAGAATGAGCTCGGCACCGGAGCGGGCATATACAGCAAGTCGATCAAATATGAAGGAATCGTCTCGCTTGGAAAATATGCCTCGGTATTTCAGGCAGAGGTCTACGCAATACTTGCATGTGCAAGGGCAAATAACCTGAGAGCCTACAACAACAGAAAGATCAAGATTTACAGTGACAGTAAAGCTGCCCTTAAATCACTTCAGAGTTCTAAGGTAACATCTCGGCTAGTTTGGGAATGCGGCGAAGAACTTAGAAGACTGGCAACTCGGAACAGTGTAACACTGGGGTGGGTTTCAGATCACAAAGGAATCGCTGGCAATGAAAAAGCTGGCGAACTGGCAAGAGCAGAATCGTCAACTCTGATGAACGGACCCGAACCAGCTGTGGGCATCCCCATATGCTTAACTAGGTCATGGTTAAAAGGGTGGGTGAAAGAACAACACAATAAACACTGGAAGAATACGCCCAGGCAAATACATAGGAAGAAATTCATAAAAGAACCATCAGAAAAAGTAGCGAAAGAACTGCTCTCAATGAGCAGGAACAAACTATGCACCATAACGGGGCTTCTTACGGGACACTTTCTCACAAAGGAGCACCTGAACAAAATAGGGCTGTATAACGGAGACCTTACATGCAGAATATGCAAAAAGAATAACAAATAGCTCTGCATATAGGTACTATGTAATTGTGAGACACTGGACCACAGGAGGCAGAAACTGTATGGTAGACCCCAAATGACTCCAGAAGACTTCTACAACCAACCAGCAAAGAACCTGTATGAGCTAATACAGGGAACGGATTGGCTGAATAGGCTGTAGTCAGAACATAAGGAGTATCCACAATAAGCACAGGAGGCTGAGGTGGTGCGAGCGAAGGGACGGCTCCTTTAAAAAAAAACTAAGAAAAACACATCTCATTAAATCTAACTAAAAACGTTATAAATAAATTATAGTTAAAAAAAAGAGAGGCACGACAGACAACAAATATTTAAATGAATTAAAAGTCAGTTGACAGAGCCCCCCTGCTTTAAATAATGTATTTTTTTATTAAAATAGTACCAAAGCAATTCACGGAACTATGTAGCTTCCTTAGAAATGTATCAAAGGACGCTTTAAAAAAATATATTTTGATTCATTTGGAAGTGATAAAAAATATGAAAAAATTGCATAATCATCAATCATTGAACAGTCCGCACCTGATTTTTCAAGAAAAATGCAGATCTATTTATTACACCAGCATTTATGTTGTTTATCAATGGTTAATATCAATAATATATTAATAGTTTTAATTAATTTCTAATAAGTCATTTAATAATTATAAATAAAAAATGTTTAATTTCTAGTTTTAAAATGCAAAGTAAAATCGGTCCTAAAGGAATGTAATTTCTAATTCGATTATCAGCATTTTTATTTAATCGAGAAATGTTGAGAACTCGATTTTCTTGGCTTTTAGTATATTTTTATCATATTGATAGCACGATTTCAGAGACCCTAAAACCTCAATAAACCATAGGTGGACATTGGAATTTAGGCAGGATAAAATCAATCAATTGTATCTCAATATGAACATTAAGTGGGAAACGTGGGAACCTAAAACCTAAAGATTAAAATTACGCGCAAATAAAGGGTGCAAGTAAAGGGTGACGTAGCACGAAACAATAAAACTTATAAATAGGAAGACCTACAATTAATTACTGCAAAACTTTTTGTCAAAAGTGTCTGCATAGAGCTGAAAAAAAAAGCTGTGAGTCATACGAATAGAGAACTGGACAATATCATGGATGAAACCGTTGAATCTATAATAATTAATATTGGAGCTGAAGTTTCGTCAGATTCTGATGAAATGGACTTTTCATTTGATACATCAACTGCATGTTTTTAACAAATCAGCCCTTTTTAGGGCTACAAATCATTCTTATATGTAGAACTCATTAATTAATAAAATTGAATAATCTAGGATCTTATTCTTACCCAACTACACTGCACTGTCACGGCAAACTTATCACTTTTGAATATATGTGAATGGTGATGGTATTAGAGTTCTATTGTCCTCGCTACCTGCGGTTCACTATACAGGAAGAATCTAGCTACAGTTGCTAACTGAACACTAAATTTACATGAACAGACACGTTTTTGAATTCATAATGAGCTCTTCAGCTATTAATATGATAAAAATATACTATATAAAAATCTTATTGCGGTGTTCTAAAGCGCATGCAGAAAAAATTCGCGGAATCGGCGTTAATTTATTTCAATTTAATTTCAGAGTAAAATCAATTTTTTTATTTAATCCTAAGCCTAACAGATGTAAGAACACATTTAATGGCGGTAAATCGGATTACCAGATTATATGATAAGAAAAAAATAAACGAACATTAATCCAAAGTTGATGACAAGGAATAAGCTCACTCCTACACTTTGATCAGCTTTTTTTTGCACTGAGCAGTGACACATTTCTAACTGTTTTTTTTCACACATTTCTTCACAGTTAATTAATCTGCATCAATTAATCTGAAATTTATAATTTTTCAGGTTATTTATCAAAATTCTCAAAAATAGATCAAATTAAAGTCATAAAAAAACTTTTTTCCACACTGTGAAGTTGACAATTATTGCTTCTTCTAACCAACTGAGAAGTTGAATTTCTCTATTATTGGTTGATAATTTTCTATTATTAACCTAGATCAATAATGGACAAATTCACATATTTTGAGAATTCAGGGATGGTAGTTCAATAAAAACTTGTGCAACATAATTTTGTATTCCCGGGAGATTGTCTTTAACATATTTATATCTTATCTTTTGTACCAAGAGCGACAAACTGTATGCTATAGTCAAATCTATTAAAATCTGGGCTACGTGGTGGTCAATTAAAGTGGCTACCACGACCAATCCAGCGTTGAGGAGAAGTATTTAAATATCTTCAGAGATCTCTTGTACAATGTACTGGTGCACCATCTTGCATAATCAACATATTTTGTCTCAAATTCATTGGCAAATTTTCCAATAAATAAATGAAGTTATTTTGCAAGAAATGTAAGCAATGATCACCAATAAATTTATGGGGTAACTCGCATGACCCTAATAAATAGTTACCAATGATCCCACACCATACATTCATTTTAAATTCATATTGGAAATGCCTTTCTCTTTTAACATTGGGATTTTCAACTGCCCAGACATAATTGTTTATTAAATTACAAACATCACGGTGTGTGAAGGTGGCTTGGTCGATAAATAATATTCTATCAATAATGGTGTGGTCCTGTTTCGGATATTAGTGTGGAATTGGTACATTAATGGTAGATCTGTGGGCAATAAATTTTGCACCAGAGAAAAATGGTAATGGTAATGGTTACACTTCTAGAGGTGCAGTCTTTTTAAAATTTTAGTCTTACTGTTAACTTAATCGTAAGATGAACGTCCTCAACCCAAACCATTATCTCATCTCTCTCATGTTTAGAACGAAATGAACGACTTTAAGTTTTTGCAGGCACCCCGTAAACATTAAACATTATGTAGATTACGAGGAGCCCTTAAATTGTTTACCAGCCCTGTAAATGTCACCACGTTACCACATAAATTTTTACAAATTTCTTAAATGTAATGGAAATCAAAGGTGTGATTTTGTAATTAAAATGAGAGAAATTAAAAATGTTAATGCTCTGGTATGGACAAGGTCGTCACTCTCGCTCCATATATTGCCATCTCTTTCTTTTATCGTGTGAAAAACAAACGTCGAAGCGGTTTTGCAGGTTGTCCTCGGAGGAGTTAAATGACCTAAGTACTTTCATAGTAGAGGTGGAAGTAACAGATATCTTTTTAGATCCGTTAAAATAAATTACAGAGTGAACCGCAATAATTTTATATGTATAAGTAGTTAGTTAAGCGAGATTCAATACCTCTTTTATGGGATAATATAAATATAATAAAGAATGGTTTGTTCGGAAGTAACAGTTCCTATAAATACCGACTGTTCCACCTTATAATTCAAGGAACTTTCAACTGCGAGGTTGAAGGAAGGATCGGCCATGCCTAGTTGTACTCTTAAAAATGCTAAAAATTCAACACGAATCAAAAGAAGCAATTATATATCAAACAAGGACAAAACAAGTTTATCTTGGCGCTGGTTTTGTAATACATATTGAAAAAAATCTTATTTATATGTCAAGTTAATTTTGTAATGGTCTATTGTAATAATTGAATTCGTGTCTATGCGTAATTACATGTATATAAAATCAAATGTTTAGAATTGTATTGAACTGAACTGATGATTAGTTTAAACAAGCGGAAATCAAAAGTGTTTTGCAGAATTATGGAAACACATTTTTTATTGCTATAAAACATATATATATAGTACATTCAATAGCCTTCTTGGTGTGCGCCATCGTTTGAGACGTATATCCTAACCTTAAATTTGATAAATAAAATAAACAGGATCGTATTCAGCCAAATTCGAAAAGGCTATGAACTTAATAATTACCAGCTTCTTTTTCTAACTGAAAATACTTGAGAACTTTCAAAATACGGATGTTTTCCCATGTATCTAGGGATATTTTTGTATTACTTAAATAAATATAACAATAATATTAATATCCACTTTTCATAAATAATAATTGACCGTAAACAACAAAGTACAGACCTCACGAGAACTGTCAATGGGACAGTAGAAAAAGACGTAAGAAACATTTCCGATACGAAAGGTAGGTACGTCTGCATCCTATTTTGCACGCTGTAACTTCTACCGATTTACAGGTCGCGCTTGCGCGTAATCTAAACATCAACTAATCAAATTTTTCAAGTCAAAGATTAGGGTTAACGTTTGTAATACATTTTTAAACGGTTCATTATTGTGATATTTTGATTAATTAATCACAGACCTGCCTTTTTTCCATTTCTTCCTACGTAATGTGATAGAAGGACATTAACAATCGATGACGCACACCAAGAAGGGTACTATATATATGAACTCTATGCACCTACCTATTCAAAAATGAAAAAAGTTTCATAAAACAATGTTTGTTATCAAATCAAGAAAAAATTATTGGATAAATGTGGTATCGTCATGTAAAAGAGGAGTGACTAGTGACCCGTCCAACCGACATTATAAATTGATATGATATGATATGTCGAAACTTTGAAAAAATAAAATGCCAGTGATGAAAAATATGCTTTATGAGCCAGAATAGTTATTTATGATATAAGTGCGTGAAGTTATACTTTTATGCACGAGTTGCGAGAGTACTTTACGCACAGGTGTCTTACAAAACTTAATCTACGACCACATGAAGAAAAAATAAAAAAATAAATAAATCCAAGGCAACTCGATAATTACGTAGCTAAAAAAGGGAGTTAAAATGAAAACCCCATTTAAAAAGCGTTGTTCATTTACATACGCTTTTCAACGTATGATTTCACACATTTTATTTGGTTCGTAAATGACTAATTTTAAAGGTGGTCCTAGATAAAAGTGTATAAATGTCTCGAAGCTTCGCTGTCACGGTTAATACTTTTATGGCTTTATTGCATGTCATTATCCCATCTCAGATCAGTTTCTAGAATATTGAAAAGAGCCTAGACGCACCAAATAACCCTTTTACGCAAATGGCACTATTCCACACCAGGAACTAACAATAATTATTGTTGCAACCTGTTTGGCATTTTTCCTGCATGTCCTGGACAGGATACATTTTTTCAAAAATTTTATGTTCTAAATTTTGTCTATTATTTTTTTTAGATTGATACAAAAAATGATAAAAAAGTTTTCCATATGATTCCAACTTAGGAGGACATATTGTATATAGTTTTTAAAATAAAGGCTTATGGCAATTTATTTCCAATAATTTCACTGGCGTTAAGCATTGGGAAACCTAACGTTGTTTATCGTTTACAAATTTTGATGTTAACTAATCCGTCCAAGCTAGATAGATTATCAAATTATTAAGAAAGGAAACAAAATTTATTATAAATAAGATTGAAAGAGTATGTTGAAATTTTCTCGAACACTTCCATACGAATGAAATATATGTCAGTATTCATTTAACAAACTCAGGTGAAAGACCTCTTGCATACAAAACCAAGCCACTCTGATTTAAATATTTCTAAAACGGTCGGAGGTCTCGAACAGCTAATATTTTTAATAATAACATAACACACCGATTTGTTCCGCATTTTGTGGGAATGCACTCAGTGTGAAATTTTTACGTTGCTCGTGTCGAAACCAATTTATTATATTAATGAAATATTCATAGTAATTAGAGTAATTTGAAATGAAGAATGTTTTTTTACATCATCATTACGCCAATGTACTCACAGGTTCCTTGCCGAGTTGCATTGTGAAGCAATAATAAGTGAATTACCTGCAACAAAAAAGAGAAAAATGTTATTATACTGATTAAGATCGAATTTATGTACTTACAGGGTCCGGCAAACAGTTCTTCTATAACTGTTATGTATAAATATAACTGATAAATTCATTTGATTTGATTAGAATCGAACAATTTAAAATTATGTTCATGTATACAGGGTGGTCCATTAGTAAACTAGAGAAATGACTCGATTTGTTGCAAATGGAATGACATACTTTTTTTCACATTTTTAGGACCAAAATAGTTGGTATACTGTACAACGATGCCAGAGCTTGAAGAAGCCCATAGCAAATTTGGAAAAGTGTTCATCTTTTAATATTCATAAATTGAAAAAATAATGATAATAAAAAAAAAACCAAGGAAACAAACACATTAAAGAATTAACGTTTCAACATATTGTTGATATTGTTAATAATAAAAAGTCCCTTTTCTAATTATGATCACTACATACTTAGCACTTTAGCTTTTTCATAGTTAATCGTGGCAATATCGAATGTTTTCGACTGCATTCCTTTCACGACTTTAGATAAACTTGCCAAAGTATACATAGTTTTAAAAACACATTGAATAGTAAAAGTGAATTAGAATTAACATATAAACATAGTCCTACATTTCATTAAGGGCCGGTTTTACAAGAGAGATTTATACGAGGTATAGTTATTCTGGGAATAAAGTTATACCAGAATTTATACCTAGTTTAAAACTAGTTAGTTTTACGATAATTTTTTACACCGGTATAGCAATTCTTACTCCAAGAATTGCTATACCGGTGTAAAAAGTTTTAAACTAGGTATAAATTCTGGTATAACTTTATTCCCAGAATAACTATACCTAGTATAAATATCTCTTGTAAAACCGGCCCTAAGCGGGAGAGAACAGGCTTCGTCTTTTTTTTTAATAAATAGCATAGTTGAAGGGGATACAATGATAACATTCAGTATTCATTGTTGAATACTTATACAGGGTGTCCCATTCGAAAAAATACCGATGGAAGTTTTCATAATGTGAAATTTATTTAAAGGCATCCTGTACAAAATAAAAATTTCAAACTAAGCCTGAAAAAATCTTCAGTATTTTGTCTTCGTACATTGGTAATTTGGAAGCTTTAGCTTTAAATCTTATAAAGTTGCGGTTTTTTTAAAATGGGTGTGCAAATTCAAAATTTTTGGGAAAAATGTGTTTTTCTCCAAGAATGCTGGGAGTTTTACAAAAAAAATTGGGAGTATATACCTCTAGTACTAAATATTTCGGTTTTAAAAATGTGAAAAAAGTATGGCATTCCATTAAGGAACCTAACCTAATCTAACCCAACAAAACTGAATTTGTAAACAACATTTTTTGTAGAACAGCTTTAGAATCTTTTTTTTAAAATTTGGTTCGATTAGAGGATATTTCAAAAATCTGGCAAGACTCTAAATATAGCATTTTCATCTAAAAATTTTATTTGGAGATCTATGATTTTTTGCTTTTTAAGATTATTTATTTTCACTCTACGCAGCACCCTATATACCTATATACCCTGTATATATGAATATAATTTTGAAAAGTTTGATTTCAATTGTCCTTAACGCATACCTTCCAAATAAATATTAAAGTTATACACAATACGAGTTATAGAACTACGACAGAAATTAGCCGGACCCTGTATATTAGTATATAAATATACCGCTACTTTCGATATTTTAAGAATGTAGATAATTATTAATTGTTACAAGATCTATTAATTTATACCATATACATGTATAAGAGTGGATAAGAGGCCGTTCAAGAATTACGTAAACAATGTAGGGGGGTCTTTGATTTGCTTATTATTGTTGACATGGGGAATGGGGGCGTTTAGATGGTAGCATTAGCTAAAATTTTTCCGTCAATTTATATTACGTGTTGTAAGTTAAGCATAAAAAAGAAGTTAAAAGAAGTAATATTTCTTAAGATTATAATAATTGTAACTCAGTCTATGTTAAATACTGTGTCAATAAAAATTGTTTAATAGTATATTGTACACCAAGATGGTGTAGACTATTATTTATTTATAAATGTCTTTACCATCATGGTGTATATATAATGTTTTCCACTTCTAGCCAAATTTGGGACAAAAATTAAAAATAATTCACAAACACACCACGAGAAGCGTTTACTCCGTCGTCTGACTGACAAGTACACTGTCAGTGTAAATAATTGTAGTATATCTGCTTACGAAATACTAGAACAGATCCCAAGAATACATATTGAAATAAGTGTTATTATATGTTGAATTTAATTAAATTAAATAATAATTCCGACCGAAAAAAGGAAGAATCACGAAAACTATAACAACTCATTTTGTCACTATTTTTCTCAATTATTATACAGTGCACTGTTTAATTATTATGATTTTCTTTTATAAACAAAATTAAATTCCGTGAATTAATCCACAAAAACACGACGTCAAAATCCATAAACATAACAAAATTTCCAATATTCTGAAAAGTGTTGAAAATTAAAAAATTTTCAAACGTCAACGAAATTTTTGTAAATTATTATCCATTTAAAATAGTTTTACAAGTTGGCCATTGTAAATTGTATCTAAAATCGACACATATCCATATTGCTTCCATCCGCGGAAGATCAAGTTATTGAACTCACTCGCCGTGAAGGAAGTTCTACTCGTTTAAACCGAAAAAGAAAATGAATGAATCCAACGAGATAGAACGAAAGAGAAGAGCGGAGTCATCGACGACGAGCTGTTTATTGTGATGGTGCTATGAAAGGGGTCAGCAAAGGTTTGTAACCGCAAATAAGGTCACAATCTAGTGTGAGTAACCTCGATTGCGAAGCTCAAACACCTTCAGTGAGTCGTTGGGTTTTCAGGGTCGTATCTAGAGTTTTTCATTTCGGACTTCACGGATGAACTAAATAAATCGCTAGTTCAGTTCAAATGGAACGTGTCTGATTTAATAAGACGTTTTGATAAATATATGAATAGCAATATTTTTGTGCGCTTCCACATTATGTTAAATCTGCATAAATATATGTTTCATAAACTTCTAGTATGGTAACAAATTTTATGGCCAGTTTAAAAAGTATTTGGCCTACAGGCAGTAGGTACTGTTATTTTTCTTATCTTTGTGGCTCTAGTATCAGCGTTTCTTAATTTTGCAAACTACAAGCTTTATCATTGATCAGATCCCAACAGAAAAATGTTTGGGACACTGAAAAGATGCCACTTTATTGTTTTGTTTATCTTATGCCTGTAAAAAGGGATCAGAGACTTTATTTATCGGACCTGAACCATTTTTTGGCGTTTCGGAAACCACTGCTAGATCAGCCACAGCTACCTGGGCTGAGAGGAAAACCTACACGTACTCGGGACTCTCTCACTCGAAGGCGTTCATATACCAGCCTTCGAGTACAAAAAATAAGCAGATCCTGGAATGGAGCAGAACAAACCTACGCATTCTGACGGACTGCTGTATTCTGGTTCAGACCTTGGACCTGCAGGTTCTGTAATTTGGAGGACGAAACTGCGGAGTACATACATTTTGGGTATACCTGGCTACAAACTGACCACTGTACGCAATTTACCAACCCCGCCACAATAGACCTAACGAAGGTCGCAGTGGAGGTGGCGAGAAGGCCCCACTCACATAGAACCTAACCTAACCTAACCCTAATCTTGTGCCTGTAGTTTTTAAAACTGAAAACTCTAAAAGTATTTTGTTTTAAGCTATTTTTGTTGGTTGGGATATTTTGGAATAGGGATGTTATTAAACCAGAGCGAATTTAAGAAAATTAAATGTTCATTTGGACTTATTTATTAACGACCTTTCCAAATCTGTTATTATTTTTTATGAACGCTATTTGGTAAAAAAGTTGGCTCGCGTTTGACAGTTTTATACAGGAATCCCTATGTCGCATCTTATAAATAACACAGTGTATATGCTGATCTTTAAATTGTTACTCAAAAAGACAGTTTAAAAGTAGATTTATCTGATCATTGATGCTTTCATATTATCAGTCTCTTGAGTGCCTCTAATTCTAATTCTACAATGAAATCTAGTTCTTGTTTCTTATTACAAAAATGTAGTCTCACTTCTAGTTCTGTGTTAGGTGTTGATTAATGTTTGGTGCCAAGCAAATGTTCTGCGTCATGTGATTTTTCTTGGTGTTTTAATCTGTATGCTCGTAAGTGTTCATTGTGTCTAATTTTAAAATATTTACTGGTTTGACGACCAATACAGATAGCATTACAATCTGGACATTTAAGTTTATTTTTCAATTATTTGACTCGTTATATCTCAGAAACAGTGGCTCTAAGAAAAAAAGTATTAGTACATTTTTGATAGATAATTTTATTTTCGACAATTTTTGCCAGAGACAATTTCATGATAAAACTCACCGTTTTGCTGAAAATCGCGAAAAAAGCAATTTTTTTTTCGAGATTTTTGACCTATGACCTCGAATAAAGATACAAAGATTACCATAACAAATAATTAAGACCGTAGACTCTGTAGTGGCAAAGTTAGGCCTCATTAGACCGTTTCATTAACCACTTATTTTGCCAAATCTCATTCTTCTCTATTTTAATAGTGACATGAGCAGCCGTGAAAATTAATAAATGTTTCAAATTTTTCGGTTCCATAACTAACGACATTTTTGAATTTGAAAAGTTTATATTTATTTTATCATCTAATCAGATCACTGCGCAGAATCTTGAACAAGATATTGTTCAATAAATTGGAATAGTCTAAAATAGCTTAAAACAGTTGGCCAATATTTCACATAAGAAATCTATTCCAAATATTGTTCCAAAACTTGGACTAAATATTGCACGAAAAATTGTCTAATCTAAAATGACCTTTAGACACGGACATTAAAAATGGGCTCAAATAATTTTGGCCACCCGGTATGAGTTTTATAAGTCAGTGAATCGCCAGATATGACCAACGAATACTTGTTCGAAAATGGATTATTATTACAAATGTTTATTGCTGCAGTCATATGAAAATTGGCCTTTTTCCTTTTTTTTCTATTTTTATCCCTTTTCGAAATTTTCAATATCTGTATATTTTTCGAAGCCATCCTTCCATTGCTTTTATTCCACCATGTAGACATTATAATTATTTTAATTAAATAGATTTATTTTTAATTCATAATTTACATACAAAGACATATATATTTTAAAAATAACGTAACAGATCTCAATAATCATGTCAAAGTCACTAGATATAATTTTAATTCGAGAGATTGTGAAATCTTTGTCAAGGAAAAAATTTATTAATAAATTAAAAAATATTTTTGAAATGATTTATAAATTATAAGACGTGGAGGACAAAATTACTAGAGCTTGTCTCTCATTTTGACAGCGAATGGTATTATTATTATATTTATAAATAATTTTTATTAGATCGCAATTTTTTTATAACTGTTTGTTATTTTTGCAAAAGGTCATTACACTGGTAAAAAAGGAGATGTATGTAGATATTAATGGGTAAAATATTTAAATTAAAGATAAAACCTTATTGACGTATGTCAGTACAGTTTCAGGGCGGTTCACCAAGGTTAATATAGTTTAAAATATCGGAACATTCGCGAAGAGTAAATAACAATAATATATTTACATATAAAGTAGGTTTTAAAAATTAATTAAGGATCGTTGACAGAATAATTCGAAAAGAACTAAGTACTCAGGGCCGGATCTACAGGATCCCCGAATAATAAAATAATAAACCAGAAAAAAATATACATACAAATTAAAAGTAAAAAAGTCCCGAGATAACATATTAAATTTATTATCATGACTTTTAGTGACAATGAGAATGAGAAAATTTATTTTCGAGAAGGCAATGTTGACAAAACTCGAAATTGCAATTTTAATTATATGTTGGAATTTTAGAAATGTTCAATTTGCAGTTTCCACAAAGGTCGCGGTCCGGCCCTGGTTCCTTATTAATTACTTGACTAGTATCCCAACAGAAATAAGACAGTCAAGTCAGATTGAATGCAGACCGATCTATAATTATTTACATCATTTTTAGGTCCCTATTTGTGAATTTGAATAATAGTCCAGGAACTGAACACCTGAATATATCGAAAGCTCCTGAAAAGTACCTGAAGACTTCACTTAAAATATTTTTGTCAAGTACGAACGAGCTGCAATTCACATGGAATGACAGTTACGAGTCTTCGCATTGTGATGAACTTTGAATCATCGGAAAATGTCAATTTTTTGCCGAGTTATGGAACAATTTGTCCGCCCGCTTACAAGTTAATGCATAGACAGCTGAATTCCTACAGGCAGAGCAGCAGCTGAAATGAGGAGACTTATTATCTCTATTACTATCGAATTTTCGAAAAAAAATGATAGGGACCATTTCTGTAGATAATAAAGCGAACTTCATTTTTTATCTAAAGAAAAATTCTTTAATTCGCATATTGAGCCAGATATTAGCGAGAAACTCGTTTTCCAGGGTTTATGGGGCCATTTCCCCCCCCTTTCCGTAAACTGAATCACGTTAAGTTTTTTCTCGTTTAAAAACACCTGTCGTGTCCTACAAATTGAGCCCAAAGTGCAGTCTTCAGGGACTTTTCAGGAGCTTTGTCCCTTCATTTACTGGACTATAATGAAACTCTGTTTCCAGTGATTTGAAAAATTTTAATTTCTGGGTAAAAAAAATCTAATCTTTATTAAATTCAAATTCCACATTTTTGTTACTAACAATCCTGTATATGTTCTAGAAACTATTTTCACTCAATTATCTACCGCACCATAAATCTAAAAAGTCCAAAATATTCAACTGCTTTTATTACCATGACGCAATATTTATCAAAAAAATGTTTTGAATAACACACTAAAAATAAAAATTCATGGTAAATCCTAAAATATTTATTTACATAATTAGTTCATTCACTCAGACCTTGAAATAATTGTAGAAAACAACAGAAACGCGACTCACAGCGCTTTCTAGTGGAGAACTAGCGAAGCTCTACCTTCTCTCAATAAGCCAAAGTTCGTATTTAAAGCGACAGATGGCGAGGTGTACAGCGAAATAGATTTTCACGGCCAAGTTGATCTATAGAAAGCACGTGTTGTCAGCGACGGTGCCAAGTGTAGTAAAATGTTCATACAGTTGCAGATATTACAAAATTACTTGAATTTCTATTATTATTACACCACTTTATTTGCAATTTATTTTTTTGTACTGGAAATTATCTTTTTTAGTTTTTAAACAGGAGCTAACGATTTTGAAAATGTAAATGTCAATTTAAATAGGAATAATTTGCTTCCACAAAATTTTCTCTCTTCGAATTTATTTTTAAACTGAACAATTTAGTATATTTATAAATAGAAGATTGTGGATGTTTATAAATAAAGGTAATTATTTGGAATGTCATAAACTTTTCAGCAAATGATATGCTCGGTCTAGCTCGAAAAAAATTTAGGAATAAAAATAGATTGTTGTTAATTATTAGCAGATCGTTAATTCTAAGGGGACAAATGACGTCGCAAATAGTGTTTTTATTTCTATTAAACAATTATATTTTGAAAGTTTCTTAAAATTCGCCCTTTAGATTTGACGTTACTAGTATAAATTGAAGTTAGTCATATATTTTGACGCGAAACAAAATAATCGTAAGGAAGGGTAGTCACCTAAATTCAAGAAAAAAAGAATTTTTTCTACTAACGTGCGGAAAGTGAATCTTTTCCGCACTAAAAAGCGTGCGGAAAGAGTCACTTTTCCGCACTAGTGCGGAAAGTAAATTTATTGACATTTGAGGAATATACTGACATTTGAATATTCAAAATATGTATTTTGTATATCCAAGTTTACCAAATGACTGAAAAATTAAGAAATTTATTAGAATTCTGCTATAATTTTCAATAAAGAGGAACGCGTACGCTTCAATAATTTTTCAACGAACAGAGACTTGGGTGTACATATGAGTATACACACTGGTGAAAAACCATTTGAATGTGAAATTTGTTTAAAATTTTTTATATCAACTTTTGGATTTTTTTTCCGCACGCTAGAAGAAAAAATAGTGTACCTAACACGTGCGTAAAGTGACTTTTCCGCACGCGATTGCTGGCCGAACTCCGCTAAAGCGTCGTTCGGCCATCTGCAATAGCGTGCGGAAAAGTATCACTTTCCGCACTAGTTAGGTAAACTACTATTTTCTACTAGCGTGCGGAAAAGTCCACTTTTCCGCACTCATTTCAGTGCGGAAAGAGTCACTTTTCCGCACTAGTGCGGAAAAGTAAATTTGTCAAGTTTTTGGGGAGTATACTGACATTTGAATATATAAAATATATATTTGATGCTTGTAGCTTACCAAATGACTTAAAAATTAATAAATTTATTATAATTCTGCTATAATTTTCAATTAAAAAAAACTTATTTTTCAATCATTTTTTAATGGCCCCGGTGTAAGCCTAATCAAATGAATGTCAAATAATAATAATTAATTTGTTGATATATATTTAATAAGAAATGTTTCTTTATGTTAACTTTTGGGTTTTTTCCGCATGCTAGTAGAAAAAATAGTGTACCTAACACGTGCATAAAGTGACTTTTCCGCACGCGATTGCTGGCCAAACTCGCCAAGGCGTCGTTCGGCCATCTGCAATAGCGTGCGGAAAAGTATCACTTTCTGCACTAGTTAGGTAAACTACTATTTCATTAGTTCGAGTTAAAGCTTTATATATTTTAAAATGCTTCAAATAGAGGAGTTCCGTCTAAGGTCAGTGTGGCCAACAAAAAGTGTTTTTTTCTGTCAAAAATGACAGTTAAGGTCTACCCTCCAAAACATAAGATTTTTGCATGTTTTGTATCATTGCGAACATCTATATTGTTTTATTATAATAATGAATACACCCCCGAAGCATATATCTTGAAATTTAAAATGACTTTTCAGCTGAATACTCAACATATCGGTGGCCGATAATTCTAGGAACTCTTGGCATGTCACCATTTCATTTCTGTTATCTGTCACTAGGTATGTCAGATGTCAGTGGAAAAAGTAATTAGAAGAATAGGGATACAACTAACTAGAAATGATACGAAAATCTAATCGAAAATGGACATAAACAATTAAACTAATATCAACAAAAATAAATATAACTGACATTTGACATAACTAAGCTGAAATATGGAACAGCAAAGCAAGACTATTGTGACGTATAATTTCAGTAAATTTTTATTTTAATTTTGTTTCTGTTAATCTAGAGATTAAGTAAAATAATCTTATTTCTGAATATCCCATTTGCCACTTGTTAATATTACCTAATAAAAACATGGGGTCAAAATTTGACTATTGCATAGTAAAATTATAGAATTTAAATTATTAACTACACATAAAGAAGTTATATTATTCAATTTAGGTTAATATTCATTTAATGGATCACAGACCAAATACACAAGTGCTTTTATCGAGATAGTCCAGCCAAAGTAGTGAAATTGGACAACATTTTGGACCCGATACACTTATTTAATAATTCTAGCGTTAGAAAATATATAAGCTTTAGTGATGATTATACGTAAATAGTTATTTGTTTAACTAGGTAGATAAGTAACATATTTACTGTCGCGTAAAAGGGATTTAACTCACATTTTTAATATTTTTTCTAATTGTATGTTATAGGTAATACTTAAATCGTATTTTTTAATTATTATATTCGATTAAAGAAAGATGATAAATATAATATTAAATATCGATAATAATAATGTGTTCAGTGAAGTTAGTTTATGTAGGTGTGACGTGGAAGTGATTGTTTGATTCTATGGGGGTGGGTAAATCACATTATCATTGCTGTGGCTAAGTAAAGTTGCTATGTACTTTTTGTGAATAATTATTTAGTTGAAAATCTGAACAAGATTGCAACAAAAAAAGAAGAAAACATGATTATTTGAATGCCAAGGATTTAAAAATTATTTTTACTGTCTAGACATTTTTCGATTACATAACGTGTACCCATGGATTTGATTACATATATATAAATATAAATAAATAATTATTCTAACACTTTATAAGTTTCAAAATCAAAATTTCAAAAGCATTGACCGTTCAACTAAGAAGCAACAACTACTTCCCGGGCTATAGGCCCCAACGGCTAATGAATTACACGGTCAATGTTTTTGAAAAATATTTTTCAAAACTTATAAAACGTTATAATGATTAGTATTATGCGATATATATATTGGTAATGCGCTTTATTAAAGAAGACAATATTACAGGAAACTGTAATAATATCTTTGTATGTATATAAAATATACATAAAAAAAATAAGAAACAAATAATGATGAATATCTTAAGGGAGCATCCATTAAATATGTGAGCTATTTTTCGATCAGTTTAGACTCCTCCCCTCCATAGGTGAGATTTTGTGAGACTTGCCTGGACCCCCCTTCCCTTACGTTAGGTTGAAGCTAAAAATATCTTCAACAAAATTTATTTTTATTATTCGGGAAAATAATGAACCATTCATACTAATCTCTTTTCTTTTAAAAACTTGAAACATTTCTTTTCTTTTTTTCTTTTTACTCTTGAACTGAATGATTCTAATGGCCATTACATTTTTTTATATTTTTTTGAATATCTGTAGTATTTTATATTTTTTAAAGTTGACGTGAGATTTTTAATGATCCCCCCTCCGGTTTAAATGAGATTTGTTGAGATTTTACAGGACCCCTCCCCCCCATTCTGAGTTCACTTAATTAATGGATGCTCCCTAATTTTATTTAAACTATAGAAGGAAATAATTTGTTTCTCAATAAATATTATTATTTATTACACATTTGTTGTTGATAAAAATTACACAAAATTAAATGTATCTTATTTTTATGATTTTCCTAAATTTTATGAAATTTTTATTTTTTCAAATTATAAATTAAATCATCATTAAATACGAGAAATTTAACAAAATTAATAAAGCATTTTGATAAAACTAACCCTATGAAAAAGAATTTCAATTTCCCTCTGATGAATAGAAAATTTCCCAACTACTTGTTATCCCTATGACTCATCGTACTCTCCAGAATAAATTATTTTCCACAATTTCCATTTAAACAGTACATAGAAATCTCACTTATAAAAAGAAATTGATCCATATTGTTCATTTTAAAGTATAAAAAATAAGTATATCAGAAAAATTCATAAATTATTTCTCACCTGGTGAACAATATCTTTGATTCCCGAATGATTCAAAATGTTGCATGGGCATGTTGGAAAACTTCACGTACAATTAAAAGCTAGTTGCTTCTTTACGAAACCGTAAGCGTCGGCGGGTAACTTTTTTGTAACTGGCGCTTCAAGGGTGGACGCGCTGGGGTTGTTAACGCGCGTCGGTGCGCGCGCACAGGACGATCACCTGTAGGATCAAGAGAGCGTCGATTTTTTTTGGCTTCGTCTGGACAACGTGACCCTTAACCGTGCACTTGAAAATGCCGATTTATGTGCAACTTTTGTAGAAAATTTATAGTCACTCCCAAAACTTAGGATATAAGAAAGTTGTCTATCACTAGACAATGATTTTTCATGAAATAAATGAAGTAAACATTTTTCTCCACGACTAAATAATAACGCACAAATTATTTTCACATATTTAGCTGCATAATGATATAAATTCTTCACACCAGTGAATAATAAAAAGAATTCACTCTCGTTAGCCAATTTCATTCTATTATTTTCAGAATTCACGCTAAAATGAATAAATCAAATCGTCTTTAAAACGGCATATCGCTTCTGACAGCGCGTCGTTTGAAACGTCAAAATAATTATAAAATCATAATTTTACGCATTGTAAGAGAAAAAAATGGACAACAGTAGTGATAGTGAATATGTACGTCTCCCGGAATTAATTTCACTTCCTATTGAAAATATGAGTTACGTATTTATATTTACTCTTTACATTTTTATAAATATACTATATAGCTTAGTTGTGGTTGACTATGACGCGGACGATCGAGGTTCGATCCTCACTCTGGAAGTTTTTTCTTTTCAGTCGTGGAGAAAGTATAGTCTTTTACTTGTGTAGAATGGCTATTATTCACTTGGATGATTCCAAAACTCACTCGCTGTGCTCGCTTGTTTTGGAAACTTCATCCGCGTGAATAATAGCCATCATTCTGCACTCGTTGAAGAATATACTATTTGCACAGGAGGTATGGTAAGAAAATGTATTGAATATTTTATTTGTTAATAAAAAGAAAATCAGATCTGAAGGCAATTATATTAGAAATTATAGACTTTTAAGAAGATTTTTGCATATTAATATATTTTTTTAAATCAATAATTGAAAGAATGCTTCATGTTTTTAAACTGAGCAGTTCTAAACGGTCCCTACAATGGCCACAATGTACAATGCGAAAAAAAGGATTTTTTGCCTGTATCTTTTTTTTGGCTGATGATATCCAGTATTTTAACGACTCATTTAAAAGATATGGATAATTACCATAAATTCAATTCATCTATAATTACGTCAAAAAGAAATTATTTGAGATATTTCAGGTTAAAACAGCAATTTAAGGACAATGAAGCTGAATGGTAAATTTAAAAGGGTCATATTTCGATAAAATAAAACAATTGAATAGATGAGGTTTTTACTAGATGAAGATCCATTTAATTTATTAAAATCTACGTCATATTTCGTTTATAACGTATCATGGGAGAAAATCATTGAAACTGCGAAACGATTGAGATATATTCTTGTGGGAAATTTGATGTTATACAAAAAGGCTTCTATATATATTTACAATATTTCAACTATTTTATAATTTTTTTTGTGTCCCGTAAACTAGGCACGCCACTGTACTTTTGTTGATGTTATAATAATAGTATATTAAAGTATAATTGGATATTAAGGTCTTTAAAACACGCGTGAAATAGAGCAAGTGTTTTAGAGACCAGTTATCCACGAATACTTTACGCTATTTTTCTTATTGGTGCACTTAGAAATTATAAACACTGGTATCTATTACTACTACAACAACAAGAAATGGAAACAAGAACTAATAATGTAAGTAAAATGGTTGAATTCGTGATGCTACAGTATATACCTTGCGCGTTGTCATAGAAATGAGAAAAACATAAACTAATTTGCATTTTTTTCTTCAAGATTTATTGCTGTCACCGCAAAGCATAAAAATAAATTCTAATATCGATCTCTTAAGTAGTAAAGCAGAATCACGGTTAATACCGCAAAAATCTTTGAAAAGTCGAAATATTAATATCTCAAACAATACCAACTGTACTTTCCATTTTCATTTATAAAATTGAAATTGTTAGATATTGTTCGAATAAAGTTTTTGACATTACAAAGTACTCCTGTCAGATCAATAATAAAAGAATTGTCATTTAGACTTCGTTTCTGGAGTTGTTGATGTTGCTATGGTAACTTTAAAAAACGCGCGTTTCTTAAAGTTTGATTTAAAAACGCTAAGGTGTGCTTTAAATAGGTGAAATGGTTCACCAATAAAAAAAAATTAGTTTATAACCACACAACTTTTATTCCAAAAATTTGTTTGTTTATGCAATAATAACTAAGGTAAGGGCTGGGACATTTATAATGAATAACCCTGTACATACATAATTAGCAATTAAAAATAAGTAGAAACAATCAATAATCTGACAGCTCAATTTCCGTAAAACAAAATGGTTATATGGACTGATTCTATGTAACCATAATTGGTTAGATAATCTGTTAAATAGTGGGTAATAGTAGAAATCCAGTCAATAATAGTATATTACACACCGAGGTGGGAAGAGTTTCATTACTGTCGATAGCTATTATCTTGAGACAGGAAAGAAACTTCCTACCGAAGTTTGTATTTTATTTACAACCATCATATCCAGATCAAAATTAATAAATCTTTGTTTCGTTCTGAACACACCTAAAATATTACATTTGACAACTACTGTCACCAATATAAATAAATGTCAGATAAAGTCGGATGGATATTAAGTTCGCGAATAATAAATCAAGAAAAATGTCCTCCGATGAAGAATTGATGGATTGTACCCCTCCAGAAATAGGTATTATAATATTTATCAATGTGTTATATTTTTAAATATAAAAAATATTCATCTAAAATAGATTAACGATCATATTATTTTAAAGGGCGGGAAGTGATCGATGAGGGCGGGAAGTATGGTTGTGAATAAACTACCACTACATATAGTTTCCGTATATTTGCACACTCGATTTTTATAATTGAATTCGGTTATTAGTAATCAAAATCATACCTGGCCACTCAACGTTGTTATTCTTATTATCCATTTTATTCTTATTGAATATTCACTTCCACAAACTGCACTATTATTACTCTAATCAAACACAAAACTAATTTCTTCACTATTTTTATTTAATACAAAAACGTTTGGATGAAAGGGAAAATATTGAGGAAGACCGTCATTAACAATGAACATTTGTTTAATGTCATATAACCAATTATGAATTTAGATAAAAATCTGATAGGTCGTTATCTCTAAAGGTTAACGAACCTCAATAATGTCAAAGGCACTTGATAACTGCTATAAATTATATATTAATTTATTTCAAATATTACTCCGTATTGCAGATATTGAACATCTCCGAAAAGAGCATATACAGGGCGCAAAACAAATATCTACGCAATAGAACCACAATATTTTCAATTGATAGATTTTATTTTAGCCTTTATGGAGTAATCAAGAATGCGTAAAATATCCATTATTGTGATGTTTCTTTGATTAATAATATATACAGCGTGTCCACGGATGGGGTATCGTATAGATGAAAAATGTTAAAATATTTTTTATCTACGATCACCTTTAAAATTAGTCAGAAAAGCTTGCGTAAATGAACAACGCTTTTTATATGGGACTTTCATTATAACACCCAAAAGCGTGCGTAAATGACCAATGCTTTTTAAATGGGGTTTTCATTTTAACACTTTTTTTAGCTACGTAATGATCGAGTTACCTTGAATTTTGTCGTTTGTTGTATAAACTTTTGTGCTGTCAGTAAATTTGACAGAAGTGTCAGACATAGGTAGTGAAACATATTTTTTCTACAACCGTGCGTTTTAACCCACTTTCCCGCACGCATTTTAGTTTTGAAAGTGTCAGTTTCCCGCACTAGTGCGGGATCATATTAGATGGTTTTTTACTTCGGAAGCTATAACTATTGTTATAACAGGTAAATGAATATTCACGAAATAGTCCATCAAATGAAATCTACATCTTTTCTAGCTTTTTGGTGCATTTTGAATTTTTTGAAAATATAAAGTAATGGAGATATTTTGATATAACCCTGTACATTTTTAAAGTAGTGTCACAAAACAACTATCAAACCACCCGGGTTTGATATGAGAAAAATATATCAAGTAAAATTCTTTCATCTACAAATGACTTAAAACCGTTGCCGTCAACTTCATCGTCATCTTTATGTGACCTGCAACCGATGCCATCCTCATCGACGTCATCTACTTACCAGTTAACCCCAAATAACTCCACTGAACCGGCAATTTTAAGTAATTGACAGAATGCAACAAATTGTGTTTTTAATATTAATATTTATAATAATTAATAGTTTTTGGTTAAAGTTTTGGATATGTATGTTGAAATAAAATAAATTTTGAAAATTTAATCTAATCTAATCTAATATAATTTATCTTCTTGAAAAATACTGATATTATTTTCACCATTTGGCGTTATTACAATATCTTCTCCATAAAAATTAGAGATAATATCAATATGCTGATTAGAAACAATATTTTTAGTGCTATATGTGACTGCAATATTGACAACGATAGCCCAGCCAGCATGACAACATTTCAATTGTAGCATATGGCTCTGCCATATACAGATCGCGTAATTTCTTATGGAACCTTCCTGGATTACACGAGTACGACAAGGAAAATTCGAGAAAAACAGCTTGAAAGAGAGAGAAAGTATAACTGTGCGCGCGCATCGGATGCGTGTACCCAGGTCTAGGGGATGGCCGAATTTTTATTGTCCGTTCTGAATACCGCACCTACTAGTGAATTCTCTTTCTCTGTAAAGGACAATCAACATTCGGCCATCCCCTAGACCTGGGTACACGCCTCCGATGCGTGCACACAGTTATACTTTCTCTCTCTTTCAAGCTGTTTTTCTCATATGTTCCTTGTCGTATAACTTGAGTAATCCAAGAAGGTTCCATAAGAAAATACGCGATCTGTATATCTCGGCAATATTCTTTGCAACACTATGGCCCATTAATAGAAATAATTTGTTTCGTAGACGGGCTACACAATCGTGCAAGAATGGCTGACGAAATCATTCGCGTCGCAGCGTCCTATATTGTTTGTAACACAAAGTTAAAGAAAAAGAAGAGTAGATTGTGAATTCGACCTTAGACGTGAACCTTTAGATTACCTAAGCCTAGAAATAAGTCTTGATAAGTTAAAACTACCATTTCACTAGTTACCGCCAGCACTACCACTTTTCTTCTTTTCCACCTCATTCTTTGCATACATTCTCAAGTTTCTGAATTTTTTGTAGGCCTCGTCACTTGATATACCAAATTTTTCGGCGATAACTGCCCATCCATCTTCTTTAGCATTTCTGTGTTTATAAATGCCGGTTTTCACATTCTATAACTCAGGATGTATGTGTATTTCATTAATAAACTCAATAATCTGTTCATTCGACCAAGTATTAGTCATTTTATATACTATAACCTCCAAAATTTTCATAACAACAACAACAAACGAGCACCAAAACAAAGTAAAATTGCAGAGTATTTCAGATTGCAGATTGCGATCGTCCGGCAACTCTTGCTGCAACCAATTAAATGCATAGGCAACACAAAACATGTGTAGCTATTTGGCCAGGACATACTGAAAATATTGTCAATATATTACCTAGTCTGGCTGTAGTGGCTGTTATTGCTGGCAATGTTGCAGCTACATATTGCACTAAAAATATTGCCCGTTTAGAAGCACCTTTACATATTGTAGATATTGCTTTGTATTTTTCGCACTTTTTCAATTCTAGTTATACAATTTCCATTGCAACATACTAGTGGTCGTTAGATGATAATAACATGGTATTAAACGAACCTGGTGATGAGATGATGTCGTGTTATTCAATGAACTTACTTTATCAGCACATGCAAGGAAAATAACCCTTCATCTGCAGACGCTAAAATAGAGCCGATTCAAGGATAATTTTTTGTAATTCAGTGTTTCTACTTTTATATATTTCACGCTTTTCAATACCGATGACGTTATAGCGTAGTAAGAGGATACTACCCTAAGCACATGTGCACGTTGCAAGTTATGCCTTCGGACTTTTTCGAATGATCAGAAAGTGTTTAAAATACAAACAAAATCATGTGATGGTAAACGTGAATGTAGAAGTATCTTCCAATAAATCCACGCGAACATTAATAATAAGATTGATGACGCACTAATTTTATTTTCGATTTGATCAGAGCCGTATTAGGATTATTTGGGAATAATTTGTTGTATTTTAATAAGAAAAATATTTTTTTTGTAAAATTAAATTTTTAGTTCATATGTCGGTCTATACAAATGTACCGGGTGTTTGATTAAGAGAGGTAATTGTATCTAAGAATATATTTATCGTGCATTTATTTGGATCCCATTCCTTCTTGTTGCTTAACCTCTCCTAACCCCCAAAGGATATTCTCTTAGCTAGTTCATCTGCTATTTCATTTTCTTCTATTCCAGTGTGTCTGGAATCCACAGTAAGGTGACTATATTGTTCTCGCCTAGTTCATCAACTTTGCCTAGTGTTCTTCACAATATTATTATTGTCATTGTATGACCAAGTTTAAGCCTATGGTCGCCCCTTTGACCCCCCCCCCCCTACTGGTGGTATATTACAATACGTTGTGTAGTTTCTCTTTGAATTTTATTGAATCTTTTTTAACAAAAAATATATTAACAATTTTTTTCCATTTTCATTAATTTTTAAACTGTTGGAACTCTTGCAACAAAATAGATATTTATATTAAATGATATACTATATATGATATACTATACAATAGAAGAAAAAAGCGAAACAAAAAAAATATATCATCCAAAATCTTAACATTTCTTAATATTTATGTAAAACTTAATAACGTAATGTGT
>CAJUYH010000815.1:0-28626 GCA_910591685.1 Galerucella tenella
GTATAATATTTATTTAGGAATTAATTTGTTATATTTAATAAAGAAAAATTAATAATTGAAGAATAGATACTTTGTAGTGTCAATATTATTATATATTTCAAATAAGTTGTATTATATTTATATCTAAGTCTACGTGTGCATAGATGGATATCAAGTAGTTATATATATATATGAACCATAAGTCATCATTTCAAGTTCATCCAGCTGATAGTAGTGGTTATGTCATGCTCACAAGTTTTTCAGTTACTCACATACACAGAGAAATAAATTAATATTGTGATATATATTGGTATTTAGTCTGAAGCATATAATGACTGTACATGATCGCTATAATTAATGTATGATAACTTGGTGATTGCGTGTTTTGTTGAAATTAATGAGGTTAATGTCTGTTAACAAAAGAGAAATACAAAATGAATAGATCTGTAAGACGTAGACAACAGGGACTGGAGTACGGTCTTTATTTATTAGGAATGCAGGCGGTTAATTATGGAATTGATAAAATTCCGCCAATTACACTCATTGGAGTTATTGCACAGGTTATTTCATCATGCTCAACATTGCCACACTTCTCATTATTATCATGATCAAGACATTTTAATATGAGAATTATTCGTTGTTTGTTTTTTATAGGCTTTACTGTACATTGGTGTAATTCAGGTGCCATGGAACTCTGAAGATGTTTGTATATCAGCTGTGAAAATATTTAAAGATCGTGACTGGCGATCATTTATTGTGTCAAATTTTGAGCATGGCTCTGATATGCATCTCTACTATAATATGGTATCATTTATTCTCAAAGGTGCATATTTAGAGCCAATGTATGGCACCGCAAATTTTGGAATACTTGTAGGAGTCCTTTCGATTGGTTGCAGTGCTATGTATGTTAGTTTATCGTGGATATTGACACAATTGACAGCAGACTATTCGTATTACACTACGTGTGCCATAGGATTTTCCGCTGTATTATTTGCATTGAAAATTATTGTTGTTTGTGAAGAGCAAGACAGACTGCACAATGTTGGTGGATTTCGTATACCAAGTCGATTTGCTGTTTGGGCTGAATTGATTTTAATTCATTTACTCGTGCCAAATGCCTCGTTTATTGGGCATTTGGGTGGCATTTTAGTCGGATGTATTTATTGTTACTTTCCAACTGGAGCATTCATCGATAATATCATACATCGCATCACTGGAACACCAATAATTCATGGAGAAGCGTTCTATTGTAGAAGACGATCAATATTTTCATGCTAATTGCAGTAAAACGAGAACAATTATGGATATACACTTGTGTTATGTATATTTATTTATTTATTCATGTATTTTGTATGAGAAAAAAAAATAAGAGATTTGGCAAATATGCGAAATGAATTTATTTTTAAATATATTACATATTTTTAAATCATATTAACTATTTTTATACGACTTAGTTCAAAAGCTATTTACAATGTTTGTGTATGTGTGCAGGTGTGGGGTTCTACTTTTGTATGTTGAATGAACTAGAATTGTTATTGAATTGTTTTGGTAATACTGAAATGATAAAACTCTCGTCTGGATCCATTATCAATTATCATCATCGATTGAAATTTATATAGCATCACGGCCAATACGATGCAATAGAGTTTTCATGACGGGATCAGCTAACGTACCAATTCAATAATTATTATTTGTATTTGCGAATAAATAAAATTTGTATATTATGCAAATACTTACTTTCAATTTGATGATAATTATGATAATAAGGCACACCGTAGAATGTACAATAAGCACTGAATTTTCCAAGAATTTCCGGATTACCATCGACGATTCCAGTATTTAAATAATTCTTTATCAGAGGCTTCACCTCTGAAACAAACAGGTAACACAAATAAATGATAAATAAAAAGTAAAAACAACATTTATGACCGTCTACATAAATATGAATTGACTTATTGATTGTTTAAATTCTTACCGTCCGCCCATGCATTCACAACTAGAGCAACACGCTGTCTAATAGCTAGGACACTTTCAATACTGAGAAGTTCATTGGCTTTCTCATATTGATTCTTCAATAGTATATGAGACGAAACTAATTTAATTTGCCATATCAAGTAGCTGGTAGGTCGTGTTTCTATAGCTTTAATACTCTTATACAAATTCACCCACAGCGGCAATAAACTAACTTTATCTTTGATCACACACTCATAAACAATAATTGCAAGAGTTTGTAAAAAAAAGTTTTCCGATTTGGAAACCTCCGAACAGCCAATATCAAATATATTTGTGAAATTTTTCAGTGATTTCGTAGACGAAGACGCTTCGCAAATTTCCATTTTTTCCAATGAATTCTCATGCGATTTTACTTTTTCAATTATTTCACTGAACTTATTTGTTATACATCCAGAACGATTTTTCCTATGACTCATTGACGAATGTTTAAAATCGTTAAATTCATTTGTGAATTCACTGACACGCTTGCGAAGAAAATATTTTACAATATTCAATACAACTTTGTCATTGGTAAAGGACGTTACGTGTTCTTGTCTCGCGGCCCATGGCATAACGTCTTCCATTGTCAAAATTTGTGCTACAAGACTTTTAAAACCATGTGGATCCTCTATATAAGATAAACATCCTGCTTTCTGTTTAACATATAGTGAATCGCAGTTTGTAAGCATGCCCTCAAGCAATTGCCAATTGTGTCCACGATGAAAAACAATTTCCCAGTATCTCTCATCCTTCAATTCCACTCTTTCTAGACTTTCAAGTTGTGGAAGTAAACATGGCGCATTTAAAATAACTTCCTGACCCTTTGCCAACTTTTCCGATTTAAATGTCAGTTTTACTGTAGCATAGCAATATTTTTTACTGTCAATATCACGTGGCAAAATCAATCTTGGCTGTGCAGCAAGAACATAAAGATGTCGTAATGCTTGCAAATGATATCTATTATCATTACTGTGAGTTGGAAACTTTGGAAAGAGTGATATAATCAGTACAGCAATTGCACTTGGACTGTTTGAAAGAGTATAACGTCCACCACCCAAAAAAGTAAGTCCCAATGCCATATGAATTGCCAAATGTGATCCATATGTTACGACACTGCCAGCAGGTCCCACTCTCGTTCTAATTTGTCGACATAATCTCATGATATCCAAATTTCCCGTACCTGCCATCACAACAGCAGAAGCTAAAAGTGTTACATTAAGACACGTTTCAATTGTCGATTTGCCGGCCAATTCACCAATTGATTTATGCAACAGTGCTGCAAACATTTGCGTGTAATTGAATAGTGTCTTGAAAGCATCTTTATTTGCTGTACCGGCATATTTAAAACCTAATGCCATACAAGCACCAGCGATAATATTGCAGTATGCTTGGTTCATTGTCTCTAAATCGACATGCAATGTTATTTCGGGGGTTGGCTTTTGCAATCTGTATTTGTAAACGATATCAGGAACATGACTTGATACCCATGCTTGAGTTGGCTCAATATCGTCCCACATAATTAACGAACTTGCAAGTATTCTCAGCAGTAATAAATCTGGTCTAACGAAATCCAAAAGAAATTGGGTGTCAGGCGCACGCATCCATTCAGCAACTGCACGATTTCCCGTGTTAAAATACATGAGACCAAGTGCAATTGTTGCGCCGGGGCTCGTTACGTCAATATTAATTGAATCACCTTCGCGTATTTGATAACTGGGTGATTTGTATTTATCCTTCTGAGCGCCTGTAAATGGACGAACATTCCCACCAACCATATAATAATGTAGTGTATCAGGTATACTTCCTAAATCAGTTCCACTGCCACGACCAAGAACAACAAGCCCCAAAGCAAGTCCAGCAGCAAGAGAATACGATTCTCGATCAACGCAATTTTTCATTTCTGGTCCTGGCGGTCGGCCAATCTCCGACAGAAGTGCATGAGAGATATGTCGATGTGCAGTACCTTCATAAACTAATCCCACACCCATCAAAGCAGCCACTTGAACATTTTGTTGGACGTTGAGTTCAATACTAGTTGGGGGAAGTAATGTTTCAATATGCAACGATAATAATTTCGTCATTGAGACGTCCATTGTGCCCCGATGAGTGGCAGACAAACCCAGTAATAAACCAACATTTGTCGTTTCATGACACTCAACTAGATATTCATACATACTAAATGGCGCAAGATTTTTCAAGTGTCCATTGAGACCCAGAGCCATCAAAAACCCGGAATGTTCAATTCCACATTCGCTCTGTTGCTGTTTATTATAAACAATCCATGTTGAATCAATGTCAGATGCATTTGGATGAATTCGTAGGCCTGCAGCGACGCCATTGTGAAACAATGGCCAGAGATTCATGTTTGGTGGCACATCAATGTGACAAAGTTCTATAGTTGTCCCTCGCAGCGCCGTTTTGCCTGTCAAACATAATCGTGGAATTGGTAATTGTTCAGTGATGATTGGCGTTGATGTTCTCAATGTAAACATGCCTCTTGCTACAGGCAATGCCATTGTACGTGAGCATACAGCACATAAATGTCGTTCCTGCTCCTCAATAAATTCATGATCACTAACTTCAGGTCGTTGAGTAATAGCTATTCTTACAGGTCGCGATGAATTGAGCAATCGACGTAATTCAGCCACTCGGTGGTCTTTATTGAATCTCAATTTGAGAATTGAATCGTCAAAACTCATTCCATCATCTTGCTCTGGATCACGAACAATATAACTTGATGATCCTGTTGATGTTGTGGTGGCTGCCACTGCATCTCTGTCCGATTTTATTGAGTGTTTCTCCATGGCGGCTAAATCTTGACGATCGACCAATTCATATGTTTTTGCTGGCCAATTGGCAGGTGGTCGTTCTCTACAACGATGCATTATGTCCTTCAGCATTAATGAAATACTTGGCGGTAGTGTATCGAGATTTTTTTTCTCCATGCCCATTTTATGATAGAGATAAACAATTCGATGTGCCGACGGTAGTTCAATTTTTTTCACAATTTCTTTATCAGATTTTATTACACCTGCTGGCTCTTGATAATCAATTCGACTTCCTGCTGGCACAATAATATTGACAAATTTTTCCATTTCAATGGCACTCCCATGAGATTCATGCGCAATCATAGCGATCAACTGAATGATGAATTTTGTTTGCAGATTAACACGATTGAGATGTGGATATGAAGCAATTCGCTCACCTATTAAGATATTATTTATAGTTTCAAAAATACTTGGCGGTTTGGTTGGCATATAATTTAACCATAGTATTTTTTGTAAATCTTGTTGTGTCATTTGAGATTTATTTTTGAATGAATTATCACAGCAATTGGGAAAATCTAAGAAATAATGATGCGAATACATGGTAAAATTCAAATCATTGCCAAGTTGATGGAGCAATTGTGCAAGTAGTGGCAGACTCTCTGACATGACACAATTGAGTTTAAGTTCCTCATAAAGTAGATGAAGTGAGAAGAGTACGAGTGGAAGATAGGGAAATAAAATTGCTTGACAATTGATTTTTCCAACATTCTCCACTTGCACCGCTCTACCAATATGTTCTGCGTTATTACTTATATCGGTGAATTTATTCAAATGCAAAACATCCGTTATAAAACTTTGTGAATTTTTATGCTCCAATGATTCCAATATATTTATCCAATCTTCTTGTGAGCCCGATTCATTTGTTCTTTGTTTTTTGAGAACGACAGTTGGACTATTTCTTTCTGCATGATGATCGTCATCATTTTTTCTTATCAATTCAAGTTTATCAACGTCATATCCAAGTAATGTGAATAAAACAACGAGAAATAGATGCCATTCTTGTGCAAGAGAAAAGTCTTGTGGACCAGGTGCATTTCGTGCGCCATACCATTTTACAAGCAATTGCATTGCTAAATCACGTTGAAGAACATTCCTCAATACATGTAAACATCTGGTTACCAATGGCGATGTGCTCAATGTCGGCAAGGTTACACGATAAAACATTTTATTACCGTATTCAAGAGTTATTTTATTTCCCACGGCGTCCTTAAGACCAATCAAACCTATATCAATTAAGGAATTGTCGAGTATCATTGGTGGCCGACAATTACCACCAACAGGGCTCAATGTGTGTAAAGCCTCCTCGAATTTTATGTCATAAGCACTTGCAATATTTTGCGATATCAATGAACTCCTCCGTGGAAATGGTGAATTGATTGTATTATTAATATTGTTTGAGAAATAGTTGCATCCACTTATTGATGGGAGCAGGAGACTCGAAATGTGAACTTTACCAACGCATGTCATGCCTGAATAGAGTGTCACACCATTTGATAAATCAATTGTGGCAATCATATTTAATTTTGGCAAACTCACAATGTCTTTGGCACAAATGCTCGTAACCATTCCAAATATAATTTGTTGCTGTTTATTTGTTTTCTCCAGTCTCACAAGAAATAATTGTGATCTGGCAGGCACTAAATATCCCAAATAGCACTGACCAACTAGATCAGTTGTCAATAATACTTTTGACGCTTTTCCCGGTGTCATATCTTTTTGTACACTCGAATTCTCCGTCCAAACATGATCCAAACATATTTCTGGATATAATGGCTTGCTGAAGATTATTGGAACATCTTGAAAATTGAAACTATTGCAGCTACTTGGATTGTGATGCGATTGGCACATAATTGTTGCCATAACAGTTTGATGAAGTCGTGTTTGATGAATCATTGAACCCATGGAGTTGCCGCCAACGAGTGGCGAAAAAGTCGGATGAGTTGGCGATTGGCAACGTGATATTGTTGCCATTGGGCTTTGTGATCTTGAATGAGTGAGATTTGAGTGCTGTTGAGACGGCGAGAGACCACCGGCTCCACCGCCAGCACCACCACCACCACCAACAACAACACTGGCAACAGCACCACCACCACCACCACCACCACTACCACTACAAGACGTTGTGTACGATGTTGCTCGTGAAACAAATGGACTGCTTGACATTCCCATGCCCATTCCAATACCACTCAATTGTGGATTAGGTATACCAAACAAACTCAATTGTGTTTTCGTGCTGCAATTTTTATTTGTTGATGTATTACTACCGACATGTAGTGGCGAAGCATTTGTTGAATTGTTGATTACACTTGAAGTCATGTCACACACAACTTGACGCTCTTCAAACGATGCTTTACGAATTTTATAAACTGAATGCAATCCACTTTTTATATCATAAATTACTGCCAATGAGGGCTCGGAGCTTGTAAAAACTATTTGCTGATTTGATCCACACATATAACTTACACCTCCATGTTTTATTAATACAGGACAAATCTCATCCAAAGGATGTGTTAGCGAAAATGCTACCGGCAATGTGCTGATGTTTGTATCTGTATGCGGAGTACTCCATCTACTTGCTTCAAGTGATGTAAAGCGTGACGCTGTTGGTACTTGAGATTTTTCCATTAATATTCCATATTTTGTTGGCCACACAGCTGATATTTGAAATTGTAAACTGGAAACATAATCTTCGCCCTTGTCAGTGAATACACGAAGTGTATAAGAATCAAAGAGACATATACACTCAACAGTATTTTCATCTTCACTTTTATTGCCATCACATTTTTTCTCTTTACCAGCTAAATTTGGTGTAGTGGTGCAAAATCTGCTCCATAAAGCATGATTTATGTCGGAATCACATGTGTATGATGTTTGGAGAACTCTAGTGAATTGAGTGCCTTTAGAATGAACAGCGACTTTGCCAGAGCAATAAAGCTCCTCCTCGCCAAACACTTCACTGTCACGAACTAGCCAAAATTCCTTGGGCGAACGTTCTGATATTTTCACTTGACTTAATCTCTTCAAAAGAATGCTGTCAGTTTGGGGTGTTTGATTATCTATATGCTGTTGGTGAATGACAGACCCAGGATGCCGCTGGTAAGTCTGTCGTCCACCTGGTATATACTCCTGTTAAAACATAAATTATTGTTTATTTGTATAAATCACAATGAAGGAAAGTAATCAAGTTATTATTATGCGAATAAAAGGTAGAATGTAAAATTGTGTGGCAAAAAATTAAATATTTTTTTATTTTTTTTTAATTTACCAGTGGATCTGAGGCGGCGATCATTCTTTCCTTAGTCTCATCCAGATTTGCAAAATTAATTTTCAATAGAATAGCGGATAATTATTATAATTGTTAAATATTGAACATGCACAGTGTTTATTGATGCATTAAATAATATTCAATATCAAGCTGAACGTTGGTATATATATTGTGAAGAAGTTATAGGTTATACTACGGTGGCAGCCATATTGAAATAACGCCGAAATATATATATATATAAACATCACGATTATCAACAATAATCATCTATTTGCGATCATTCGAACAATATGCTTTGAATATGGCTATAAACTAATGGTATTTATTATTATATTTGTATACAATATAATAATAATAGTAATATATATATTTATAATAATTTGTGTGCGTTATCATTGTTTATTTTTTTTAAAGGATAGAAAAATTGCTGTATAATATAATAAAATTTTCATCCAATGTTGTTTTCCAAGTTTTATTTTACCAAAGCAAATACATATTTACAAATGCCTTGCAAAAAAACGGCAGTTAGTTTCACGTGCACGATAATTGTCGTTCATACGATTGTCAAATAATATATGTATATTAAAAAAGCTATTTTTAAACATTCTCAATATATCCTATATCTCTGTTGCATGGAATATACCAGGTTGCTTTAAATATGAGAATATGACAATAAGGACAAAAAAAGTATTATATATATAAATAGATGCTTCGACTGTTTTTATTCGCAGAAAGAATAAGATAATAAGAATAATAGTATAAAAACAAAAAAATAATAAGAAGAATTGTATTAATCTGCGATATTTATGGCTCATTTGCGTCTATATTTATTTCATTTATGAGTGTGTATTCGCCGATTAATTCATCCATTATTGAAAGACATCCATTGAATAAGAGATCATTTTTCATATACTTGAATTATTATTCTTGATATCGTATAAAAAACAACAAAAAATGTTTTTCTCTATTACCAATTTAAATACAATTCAGGAGCATTTAAATAAATAAGTATAAAATGCTTAAATGAACTCAATTGCCATATTGATTTCACGATAATAAACTTTATAATTATTTGTGAATTATCATCAATATAATAAAGCCAATTTCGCGTGTACATATTATACACCCGAGCAACATGTTGTGTGCTCAAGTTGATCTAATTTTGTTTTCTTGTGTTTCATTAAAAATAATTATACAATTAATCATTTTTCTCTCGTCTCTTCCTCAACTCTCGTCGTCCTCCCAACTGAACTTGACAAACTCATCAGACAATTCAAAATGTCTTACGGTGAATCGCTCTACTGCCCTCCTCGTCATATTCACGTTTGCTCACCCACATTTTCTTGAAGGTGTCCAATGAAGCAAGAATTGAGCCACCAATCCATGTACTGTATAAACGCTCTTGCGGCGCTGATATCTAATTGATTATATAAAAAATAATTTTAGTTACACATCATAATTATTGTGAAAAAATATATATATATATATCGTTTTAAATAAATTTACCCGAATTTTTATGTCCTTTGGCGCCATTTTACGAATTTCCGAGAGTAATCGATCTCCGAAGCCCTATAAAAATGACAATATCTCAATAAAATTACTTTATTTTCACATAAATCCAACCGTATTCACAATAATAGAATAGAGTAATGATTTACCCGGAACAATGTGGATCCACCAGAGAGTACAATATTTTGAAACAAAACTTTTCTCAGATCCAAATCCGATTTTTGAATTGAGTACATCAATACCTCGTGCAATCCCTCACATTCTTCACCAATGAGATCGGGTCTAAATAATACTTCAGGTGCTCTGAATCTTGCAGGGCCAATCTAAAATACCGCACAAACACATCAGCAATATAATATATAATAAAATAATGAATTATAAATTTGAATTGTCGCAATATTTATTACCTCTAAGTAGCTACCGTCAGGCAATACATATTGAAATTTCTCTGTTTCAACAGTCTCTTCTTTTTGTGGATTGCTTGAGAGATAGCAAGAACGCTCCTTGATGGTTCGGACAATTTCAAATTCCGCTGTCGTTTTAAAATTTACACCTTCTTTACGCAACAATAGCCTAAGATACCTAGTTACATCTCTACCAGCAATATCAACCCTCATTATACTGTGTGGCATTGCAAAACCTTCATAAATTGGTACGGCATGTGTTACACCATCTCCAGCATCGAGTACAACGCCCGTTGTTCGTCCTGTTGCGTATAAACTGAGAACTGCTTGCATAGATACAAATAATGCTGGGACATTGAAAGATTCAAAAAATATTTCAGCCGCACGCTCGCGATTTTTTCGTGGATTTAATGGCGCTTCTGTGAGAAGTACAGGATGCTCTTCGCTAAATGTCGACAATTGATCTTTACTGTAAACATATGACCAAATTCTCTCCATGTCATTCCAATCCGTAACAATTCCATGCTCCATTGGATAGCGAAGTGATAAAAGGCCCCGATGTTCTTCAGCTATAGGTCCGACAAATAGATCTCCTTCCAAAGCTCCAGCCATAACACGAACGTGTTTTGGCCTGCCTATGCTAATTATTAAAGAACAAATAGTAAAATTAATTTTAAATACATATATATTGAGGTATCGATATGTAATTGCAATGTAAATGCAACATGAGTCGCCCTCTGGCAATAACCTCTAACCTCAAACAATTCTCAAGTGAAAATTCCAATCACGTAATCCATACTTACTAATTTGGGAATCTGCATTTTGGTATTTGATCACCGGCAAAACCCGCTTTTATCACTCCAGAACCCTACAATGAGAATGAACGTGGGCATTTATTAAATTCACTATTGATTTTAATTTGAATGATGAATCGTGCTGTTTGACAATTATTCATCAACATTGTTGTTGCATTCGTGTCGTTTCAATTTTCCACAAAATATCACGACATTGTGGCATTTTTTTTACAGTATATATTGCAATATCAATTGCAGTACATACAATTGAATATTCTTTCACAATTTATTCTCATCTTGGTGGCCAACAATATGGCCTGTCTCATTTGACACATTGAAAGAGTAATGAATAATGATTATTCCAATGTTCATCGAATGACAAAGTGCATTGTTGCAAAACTTACGTTATCGATAACGACCGGCTGATTAACAATCACATCGTACGGCTCCATTTTCGATGCCTAAAATTGTTGTTTCCCTCAATGAATGTCAAGATTTTCAGAATTACCGTCCAATTGTAATATACAGCCGTGTACACACCTTCCGTCAGCTCTATACATATATATAAGGAGTTTATACGGAATATGGTGAGCTGTGAAGTTAGTTGCGTTTGAAAAATCGATTCTCTCTATATGTATTGCACATAGGCATACATAATTTTTATGGCGGGCAAATAATATGCACCATTTTTAAAATGTTTATTATCAATATACTATCGATCAATATTGAATAAACAAAATTTGTAGACACAAATAGAAAACCCAAAGTTTTCTACTTGTGTAAAATAAAAATTTGACAAAATAAACTGAGGATATCGCATAAATGCATACTCTCACATTTGCCATTAATCGATTGCTAAATGAACTACAACTGTTTGCTCTCTTCCACATGAAAATATAAATAAATTAGAGTTGTTTTATCATAAAAGCAGAAAAATGACAATTTTTGAGTTGTGACGTGGAGTTGTTCCAACTTAACGTTATGTATTACATACAAAAATACCGTGTTCAAACTCTAATTTGTCTGTATATTATTTGAACATGAAGAAAATTGTTAATTGCATGCCATGTATTTATCTAATATTGACAAAATGAATTTAAAAATTGTCAATGATTGCACACGAGTCCCTGGATGAATAGCTCAATGAAAATAATTTCATTAAATACCACTTGGCCATATTATTTATAAGATCATATATTTATTTTATCACCTATACTCAATGACGTATTACAATACAAATAAATAATTTCGAAATGTGATTACATTCTGATACCATTTTGCGCGACAGTTCCAAAGCCCAAAAATTAATTATTGTTCGCCACAAGAGTGTACACGCGTTCCCTCATTTTTCTTATATCCTATTCGATTTTTTTTTTATTTTTCTTTCGCTTCACTCACGCAACTTGATGTTTATTACTTTATCATTATTATTAATTATCCTTCAATATTATAATAGCCATTATGTATCAAATTATGTTTATCATCGCCGTCATCATCATCATGTTTATTATTAGGAGATATAAGAATCAGAAATGCTGAAATCCCAAGACTACCGAAAGATGCATTAATGGGTTTTCATTTGTTTTTTTTTTTTTTTCACAGCCAGGTTTGAAGATCCCTTATCTAGAATTAATTAATCGTCAATTGACGTATCTCGGCATCAAAATCCTCACTTCTGTCAATTGTTGCAATTCATGAATGAATCAATAAACATGTATATATGCAATACGTTGATAAACATGGTAAATACAAATGTGAATATGTTCATACATATATACATATGCTATGTGTATTGTAACAAAGCAACATGGAAATAAAATGTCATCGGGATAATCACGATATGCCGACTATCATGTATTGTATTTATGTCACTTTATTCTCGTTCATTGTCTGTAAAATTATAGTCTCAAATGCGTTTGTTCCATTTTCATTAAAAAATGCTCATTATTGTTGTGCTTTTGATGCAACTCTTAATATAATACTATAACGTACTGATGGTATTTGCGTTTGTTTTTTCTTGTTCTCTCCTCTCATATGATCAGTTGAGATGTTATTATATTATTAAGCATTGAATAAAAAATCTTATATTGCGTCTAGTACCTTTACATGTGTCATTGCCAATATGCTAATGATATACTGGAATAATAAATATACAAATTGAATCGAACACCTTAGGGTGGTGAGTGCCAGCCTCACACACATGCATACATATACACACGCGACACTGCGATACACGCATATATACGCGAAAAACTTAAATTTATTAGTATAATAAATAATATTATATATTATATATACTCATTTCCGTTGATTCTTATAAATTACTGAGTGAAGCAGTAGTTCATTATAAGCGTTGAATTAATAAATACCCAAGCGTAAATGTGTGCATCAGTTTACATAACATCAATCGAAATAATTATAATAATAATACTTATTATTATTATAAAAGAGAAAACGGAATCAATGAGACTTAATTTTTTTTTGTTTTCATATTGAAGGCATAGAAAAGTGACTTGATTGTCCGCAAGGATTCGCAAATAACTTATGACCAAAAAGTTTCATAAAATCAAATGATAGTCCAATGATCAAAGATGAAAGAACTTATTGCTTGGAATAAAACTAGTGATAATCCTCAGTAAATTTCAGCCATTATCATAACTACAAGGGAGGACCATCCATTAAATGGATGGCTTCCTTTACCTTCACCATAACTATCACCAAAGTTTTCCCAAATAAACCCCGTTTTTTTGTACTGTACAAGCATATTTTTGATTATGTTCTCCCGCAAATCTTTATATATTTTTTTCGCCTTATTTTGGTATGGCCCCTGAATTATTGAATAATGATGTAATGCTCGTACTGCCAAGTAGTTAATGTTAATCCAAATTGGTCCCCGCCAATATGGTGGATCGTGTTCAGTATTATATTTCATATAAAGCGGAGAAGTTTTGGACAATGATCTTAAACCATATTTCGTCCAAAGTAATTCAGGTTTCGTCAAATCTTGCAATATTTTTTCAAGATGTGGCGAATCAGGATCTATTATATGAAGAATAAATGGAAATAATGAAACGTAACCGAATGTTGAGTCGACATAACGTAATGTTGGATCTTCCAATACCACTCGTATAAGATCGGGTGATGCTGATGATCTTGGCGGTGCCATCGGTCGACGAAGTTCCAATTTATCGGTATGCAAACCATAGTCAGCGTAAGCTTGAGCACTCGACGACCAATGTAGACTATTCAATATATTATTGTCCTTTAAATAATTATAAGTATCACTGTATTTTTCTGCTGGATGATGAAGGAGTTTGGCAAGATGTGCCATAATACCCGCGGCAAAGGCAATCCAACATCGTAAGTCTACGTGTCTTTCATCGATATTTGGATGTGATGCACGTGGATAATCATCCAGACCCGATGTCAATGTTTTTGGATTTAGTTCGCGATTTGTAACACTGTCACGACTGCGCCATCGATAAGTTCCCGGTAAATCGCCAACTTGTGTTGTATTGAACCACTCAAACCATGCCTGAAGTCTCGGATAAAGTTTGTCCAATAGTTTGTAATGTCTGTCCAACAGTTCACTCTCACGTGTATTCAATATATATTGGAGCGTGAGGAAAAATGTTGGTGGATTAGCATTTGTGCTGATTTGAGTGACAAATTCTTCAGGAACTTTGGCAAGTGCCTCTGTACCAAGGATCATTTCACGCGGTATCCATCCCTCAGAATTCATTAGATCAAACCAATGACTCATAATATCCAATTCAATATCCAAGTCCCATGTTGATAAAAGCAAACCATGAAAACCTTCATCCCATAAAAATCCACGTGGAAAAAAACTTCGACTTGGCACACCCGTATAAAGTGGCGCTTTCCAATATGGCACTGGGCTTTTTGTATAAATACTCTGAACTTGTGAGCTGCCATAAAAATATCCAATTGATCCAATTAAATTGGAGAATGCAAGCTTAGCAAATTCAATAGCATCATCCTTAAATCCTTTCTCCTGTAATTTAAAAATTTTCTCAAATTTATCATTGAATCGTTTTCGTTGTTCGCTCAATGCCATATCGAAATTTTTTCCAGTTAATTTTTCTTTGCGCAATGGCACACTTCCAGATTCAAACAGTACTTCAAACTCAAATGGTACTTTGGCAGTGATTTGAGTTGCACAAAAGTTTGGATCACTTTTTTTCCCCTCCGAGTCCAGTGGCAATTGATCACCACCCAACACTATTCGCTTTAGCTTGGATCCTTTCTGCGAGGCCAAACGTAAATTTTGTAATATTGTTTCTTTTACTAAATTCAAACCCGGTGTAACGGCTATGAGAAATGAATGTTCCTCCACTGTTCCTTTCATGGGATTCAAACTAAATCTATACGCTCCCAAACCATCGGTATAACCTTCCATACCAGAAAGTCTATTATCTGTACTCAATGACGCTTTTATATTACCGGTAGACTTGTCTTCGAGAGCTGAATAAAATATCAATGAAATTTCACCCAGTTTATCTTTGGCATCGGGATCTTTGGCTGTTACACCAATTCGCGCTGTCCAATCACCACCGTGTCTACCTCCTGGTTTCTTTACATATGACGTATTGATTATTATATCACCGTCGTGAATTTCCTGAATTCCAAAAGTCTTTCCGTCATGCTCTTGCCAACCATATTTATCCAATTTATCGCCTTGCTCGCACCAATGCCTAAAGCTCTCACCACCCTGACGTAAATTGTGGGGTCTGTACCACATCAAACCGCTCACTAAAGACTGAGGATCTCTAGTTTTCATTCCAAAATAAAGTCCCGGTCTATACGATCCCCAATAACGATCTGCGGTGTCCAAACCATTGATCGCTGTGAGCTAAATACATTTCAAATAAATATTAATTCAATTGCATTGCTGTGGTATAAAAGAGTTTTTTTATAAAGCGAATTACTTTCTCTGAAACGTATGGTGTGTTCACTCGAGTTTCCAAATAGCCTTTATAGCCAAACCAAGCAGCCACTGCCATACATGTTAAAGTCAACATTGAATTCATCAGATTCACTCTCGATGATTCCATCTCTTTTTTCTGATGAACATGATTCAAGTGCTTGTTCTTAGCTTTTGGTGTTCTTTCATGAGATTTTGATTTCGCCATTTTATTGAAACAGTATTTTTCAATGATATCTGAATAAAAATGATCAAATAAACAATTATATAAAAATGTTAATTATTCATTATCGTGATTTATTGTTTATATATTTGAAAAAATATATTCAAATGTTAGAATTAGTTTTACAAACGACACATAAGGTATGATAACCCTAAAAGTATAAACGCCTTTTCAGTCCTCATTCAATTTATGAGATGCGAAAAATTATGACTTACGTACAAAAGTTTCTTTGATACGACACTTAAGTCGATGGATCTATCCGATTCACTTAATAAAAATTGATTGCCAAAGTATAAGGAATATGTGGCAAAGAATCTTTACGTGAACCCGACCAATACACAACCCCCCCCCATACACGTTTTACGTGGTATATACACACCTACACTCATTCTCATAAATATATATATATCCACCGATCAAAGAACGAGACCCCCATACAAGACTATAGGCAGTAACACCATCTGATGGCGACTCAATCAAATATATATTTGTACATAATGTACGTACTCTATGGTATATGAGGAGAAAACAACACTACTGCACACATTACACTGTTTATCATGATTCAATAATTCGTCTACTTGCTACAATTTTTATATGTAGAAGTAAATTTTCACATAACGTGGCAAGTATAGATCTATATATACGTGTAGACCTCTAGCAATGTGTTGAGATGCAAAGCCGGTGTTAATTTATGTTTCTTTATCAATTCTCATACTCATAACTATTGTGTTATCTACATTGACAACATTGCCATTACAATAATATAAATGTATGAGAGGTAATAGTGGGAGTAATTTGGATCAAATGCAATGAATCCATTGACAAATGTAAAAAATATTGTAAAACTTGGTGAACAAGAATTGTTGTATGATAGAAAAACATCTTGGCACGACGAATATAAAAATAGCGCATGGATATTTATTGGTGGTCTTCCATATGATTTAACTGAAGGCGATGTAATAGCAATATTTTCACAGTATGGTGAACCAGTAAATATCAATTTAGTTCGAGATAAAGATACAGGAAAACAAAAAGGTTATGGTTTTTTGTGCTACGAGGATCAACGAAGTACAATTCTTGCGGTTGACAATTTGAATAGTATTAAAATTTTGGGGAGAACTATAAGAGTAGATCATGTTTCCAATTATAAAGCACCAAAAGACTCTAAAAAAGTAGATGATATCACAAAAAAATTGCGAATGGATGGGTGTGCTCCAAAACGATCTTAAACAATTGAAAAATCACATAATAAAGTTAATTCGCAAATATTTATTACTACTCTTATGATTGGATCATAAATCCATAGACACAATGACCTAGCAGACTGAGATAAAGCATTAACCTTTAATAATGAACAAAGATAAAATGTTGGAAGAAGGTTTATTATCAAAATATATAAAAATAGTTATTGTCGTAAGTGCATATTGGTGAGTTCAATAAAAAATATCAATTATCAATTAACGATATACCATTTATTAGATAATAATAGTAATTAAATTGATTGTTACAGGGTAATATCGATAGTGACTGTGTTCGTAAACAAATCATTATTGTCAAGCGAGGCGGTCCATTTAAATGCTCCTCTATTTATAACGTGGTTTCAATGCATTATCAGTGTTTTTATTTGCTTTTGTATGAGCAAACTTTCAAAATGGTTTCCCAATGCCATCTATTTTCCATGCGGTAATCCATACACCGTCGAGAACATAAAAAAGGTAATAATTACTTTTCTGAATTACCATATATTACCCATTTTACTGCTAATTGCAGTTTTATTTTTCTCCACATAAAGGTACTTCCACTGTCAATTCTATTCACATTGATGATAACCAGCAACAATTTGTGCCTGAAATATGTTGACGTTGGTTTTTACTACATAGGTCGATCATTAACGACTGTGTTCAATGTTATATTCAGTTACACTATTATTGGTAAGCATAAATGTATCGAAATATATGAATAGCATTATTTTAAAATGTGCAATAATTCGTGAAGTTGATAATTAATTATTGAATATTATATACATTTCAATTATGATATACAGGGCAAAAAACATCGTTTGGATGTATAATTTGTTGTGGAGTAATTGTCGGAGGATTTTGGCTGGGAGTGGATCAAGAAAATGTGGCAGGCTCTTTCTCAATTCTCGGTACATTCTATGGAGTATTGGGTTCATTAACTCTTTGTTTATATTCAATTTACACAAAACGCGTACTTCCATTAGTAAATGATGAAATATGGTTGTTATCATACTACAACAATGCTTACAGTGTATTCTTATTTCTTCCATTGATGTTATTCAACAACGAATACAATACCATATTGAATTATGATGAGTTGAATGAACTTTATTTTTGGATTGTGATGACAATCGGTGGAATTTGTGGTTTCGCCATTGGATTTGTCACAGCACTTCAAATTCAAGTGACATCTCCATTGACCCACAATATCAGTGGGACGGCCAAGGCTTGCGCTCAAACTATTCTTGCTACATATTGGTTTGATGAATCCAAACAATTGCTCTGGTGGATCAGCAATTTTGTTATTCTGATAGCGTCTGGTGTGTACGCCCGACTCAAACAATTGGATATGAACAGAACATACAGAAAGGAAAAAAGTTTATTGGGACAAAATCAATAAACCGAAATGCCATCATTACACTCTATGGCAGTTGTATTTTTTTTTTCATAGTGCGATAGTTCTTATCATTCTTTCCAATTATTGTATCTGAAATACAATTTATATATAAATTTGCACATGTAATAAATTAGTTTTAATAAAATATTCTCATAGTTGAATAAATTTTAATGTATGGTTGACAAATACAATTCATCATCGGTATCGCTATTATTATTACTATTATCACAAACGCATTGCAATATATTTTTTTTTTCTTTCATAAATACTACTCTAAAGTTTATGCAAACGTTTGTTGAAAATATATTAAATGTAAAGTACATAATTATGTCAATTAGTTGTATAGTAGCAGTAGTCCATTTTTAATTTTAAAATACATAAAAATCGTTTCAATAACAAACATTTTCATTTATAATTGTATCATGTACAACGAGTTGAACACATTTTATCGACATCCAATGAATAATTATTGTATAAATGAATATCACAGTGAAAAATTCGAATGAATTTATTACAACATAACGTGGCAATACTCAAACCCAATGTACCAAGAGCAAATATTGAACGTGTGTCAGGTAATTCGAATGTAATATACAGTAAAATTAAGCAAATTAATATACTTGAGGGGAGCCTGTACCAATTAGTTATACTCGTTCGATGACACTCTGGTGTAACAATTCCCCGAAGATAACCAATGGCTGGATAATATAATCCTATTGATAATTCAAAGAATAGAAACGATATCAAACATATATACGTTCCAATTGTCTCCATTTGCGTATGCATTTGGATATGAAGGCCTAATGTGGCTGTTATCATACTGAACAAAGCCAAAATAATACTGAGAAGAAGTAAAATTTCCCGGGAAACTGGAAATATATTCACCAAAAGAGTATGACAAGCGCTACCGATCACAATGCATAGCATAAATACTGCGAATATTATTCCATTACTGGGATCAATTGGTGTTAGAATCGATGTCCAATGGAATATAAATATATACATGACCATTTCAAAAAATGTTTGAATTATTCCTAAATAGATCATGAGCCCGTTGTTACGTACAAAAATTATTTCAAGTCCTTTTATAGGATTTGTATAAATCTCCGTTGAGATATTTTCCGGCCAAAGTATTGCACAAAGTATCGATGACAGCACTGAGATAGGAATAGTGAAAATAAATGGCGACATAGGGCCAAATTCATACTTGTCAACTAACAATGACGACACACATCCAGCAATTATAGCAAGTAAACTATTGTAAAATGTCGAATCGGCCATTGTTATTCCAATTAACTCTTTGGAAATATTATATTGTAATAGATGCTGACTGATGTACCACGATTCAAAAGTTGAAAATAATATGGAAGATGATATACCACCAAATATTCTGCCAATATGTAAAATCAAAAAATTTTCAAACAAAAGTAATGTGCACGATAATATTGCCGCAATGAAATAAATTAAACAAAATTTTTTTCTTCCAAATCTATCAGCATAGTGCCCAATAAAGATTCCAGAAATTGCACTACTGATAAATCCCGTTATGTAAAAAAAGGATATGTCCTTTTGTGCATATCCATAAAATGAATAGAGCTTGTAAAGATAAGGTCCCTGAAGCCAATCAATGAAATTTGCCATCAAGAATATTAAGAGATACTTTCTTCTCAGTTGTTGATAAATTTCCTCCTCATTTCTTTCATTCACTATTGGTTTATTCATTGTATTGCACTTGTCCAATCCTTCTCCCATTCATCAGGAAATTTGTAAATCAATTTGTATAATCTTCATCTGAAAAATGAGAATAATCTTATATACAGAAGAAAAAATTTGCATGTGTTATTCATACCCTACTTCTCTCACAATCGGTACAAATATCATGTTTTAAAATTGTAAATTATTAATTTTATATTTTTAAAATGAATTTTAACGATATTTTACAAGTGAAAAGGCCACGAACATACTGTGGCACATTTATTATCCAATTTATAGCCTGATATTTATTAGTTGATAGTGTATTGATGTTTGGACGACATTTATGCCACTAATTAAAATTGTTATAGGTTATTTCAAATTGGAGCGGGACGCCGACGTTCGTAAACATACTCGGATGTATAGTCCAACTGGTCAAAGAATATACCTTCTCTTTATATACCTTTCGTTCCTATATATGATTGATAGATCTTTCGATTGCGAATCCAGTGGTATTTATCAATAGCCAAACACGAACCTCTCAATGGATGAAAAGTGATGTTGAAAAATCTCATAATGTATACACATGTCTGTTACATAACATAAATAAATTATAATTCGTTAACTATTAAAATACATATGTTTTTTTTACACATTAATCGATAGGTTTTTCAGATTGTGAACCCAGTAGTATTTATCAAAAGCCATATACGAACCTCATTAAATATAATTTGGTAGAGAAAAAATAATTCACAATTAATTATTGGCTATTCGTGTTTAAATCCTGTTGCATTTTGCACGCAATATTCTAAATATGTATTGCAATTATGATGGATGCGTTGACGTGACTGCTTCATTTCACGATTCAAAATCGAGTTGTTCCCCTTCACAGATTATAAACAAACACGTAATAGACCGCCCCTCCTCCCGACATATTTTTTTCAATATTATGTACTCTTGTTTTTGAATGTAGCGCGCATGAACTCGAGCAAGTGAATTAACCAATGATATGGATTGGTCGAAGACATGCTGTATGATGAGAAAAAAAATGACGGAAGCGGCGGAGAATTAGAGTGACCATCAGCCCCATAAATAATACGTACTCATATAGACAATATAAAGGACAAAACAACAATAATATCCATAAGGTTTTGACGAGAATTCTCAGCACTTTTATGTTCCCATAACAATTCTTCAACACACATACATATTTATGTTTACTTATAAATAATACAACATGGCCTTATTGATTCGCAGGCTGTATGGATTTTCAAGTAAGTCACTACTTTCAATACATAACCTTTAATAATTACTGTTACCATTTATTGTCTATGGTGTTGTGCAGGTAATTCGTTGCGGTCGTCATATCGAATGATATATAACACTAAGAATTATGGACAAAGTGAAACATCAATAACGCAAGATATCTCTTCAGACAATAATGATCTCGTAAGTTGGTTTGATGCTACCATCAAGATACCGGTAATGCACAATGAATGTTTGATTGATATTATGATAAATATTTCAGCCGATAAAATTGGAGCTTGATCCATTTGAAAAACCAAAAGAACAATGCATTCTCTGTAGATTGGAAATTGAGCCGGATTATAAAAATGTGAGGATGCTGTCACAATTTCAAAGCTCATTCACAGGGAGAATTTACGGCCGACACATTACAGGTTTATGCAAAAGTAAACAAGAAAAAGTTGAACGTGAAATTGTCAAGGCACAAAATTGTGGATTGATGGCGATATATCATAAAAATCCGCAGTATCTCAGTGATCCAAAACTGTTTGATCCTGATAATCCTTTCAGGCCTCACAAATATTAATACGTTCATTGTATAACTTTTTTTTTTGTTTATTGTGAGAAAAATAAATAGGTATGTGAAATATTTTCGACATTATTTACTTCTATATGAATATCTCTTTACAGGTAAATTATTTATATTGATATAGTAGTGAAATTATTGCCAGCAACTTTTATATACAATTTATTATTTAACGATTGTCGAGATCGTCTAGAAACTTTACAACATTCTCTGGAATACCCAATTGGAATAATATTCCTTTAATGTTTATACTACTTTCTTCAACAAATCTCTCTTTACAGTCTTTTTGGTATTGTATCAGAGCATTTTGCAAAGCAACTTGCCATTTTGTTGTTTCAACTTTCAAATCTTCGACATTATGCTAAATTGAAATTTATAAAAATATATTGTATATTAATAGAAAATGTGGATATAGAGCTGAAACAATTTTAAAATAATTTATAACCCTAACCTTATTTCTGTATGCGAGTTTGATTTTCAAGCTATCAATTTCTAATTTTTTTCTTCTTATTCTCTGCTTCAACATCAACAGATCATTTTTAGTTGGATGTGAATTATCGTCAGATTCATATGACTCGATATCTAATCTTCTTCGTTTAATTACAGTTTCTTGCTCCTGCAATTGAACTTTTGGGCTCATAGTATGTCTAGAAATATATAAAATTCACAATTTATTTTGCAAAAATACTAATATAAAGCATATATAATGTAATACCATACAAGGATGTAAATGATGATGGACATCGTCTCTTTAAATTATTTTTCGACGGTGTAGAATTATTACTAAAAGGTGAGCGAAATGGTTTGTTGGCTAAATTGCTGTTTCTTAAAGGCGTTTGTTTCAAATTTTGTGTATTATCGTTCATTTCAATTTATGAAAGAAAAATCTTGATGATAAACTACGAAATGTACATCGTAAAAATAATTTACGTAAATGTCATGGCGTAATTATTAAATATAAACAATATATTGAACTATTTATGCATGTATTTTCATCCAAACACATGATGTAAGCAAAAACAATTCATTGGCGAATTGTCACCCAAACTAAAATTGGTGTTTCAACAAATATATAGAGGGCATCATGAACATGAAAGAAATGCACAGTGGTGCCATCAGTCTGGTAATTTAATTCAGTTCAAGACAATAATAATCAGATAATATTACTAGAACAGTGATAATATCATCGAGAAACCCTGTCGTAACCAATTACAAGACACTGTGCCTTATAGAACTTCTACATAAAGGCTACAATTGGATGTAGCAGATCAATCGAATGTCTAACAAAAAAAAACTAGTGCGATAAATGAGGCTAAGATAAACGAAGCAGTCTCCACCTATCAGCGATAGCACAGCAGTATACATAATATATTCAATAAATATAACCCTGCTTCAGACTTCACATGGTCAGACAACTTCAACTGACTTCAACGGCTTTAGCAACGAAAATAGTCGGCAGTACATATATATATCCACAAGTGTAATAATTAGGTACATTTAATATTAGTGTTGAATTTAATATTTTTTATTATTATTATCTAGAGCTTGTGATAATCATTTATCTGTATAGAGAGTTATTTATTTTGTCAACCTACTTGTACAGTGGAATAATCATTTTGCCGCAATAATGGATGTAGTTAATGCAATTCTTAGTGAAAATGCTGAGAATGAGGATCTTAGCAAGTCAATAAATGTTGATAAAGTTGTGGAGCTTGAAATTGATGAAGGAACTCTCCTTGCAACAGATTACAATGCATTTGATACGGAATGCTTGAGGTAACCTCAAAAACGACACGAGACGTCTCAACGTCCCACATTTTTCTATACAATAAAAATATTATTCAAACTTATCAATCATTTACATTCGCAGAAACAAAACTGAGGATTATTTGAAGTCATTAACGAGGGACAATGTACAGCTGCTTGTCAATAAAATTTGGGCACTTCCAACACAACGTATTGATGAAACATTCGTAGCCATACTGCCAAAACCAAAATTTATTTTGCCTAGAGCACGTGCAGTGCCTAAACCAAAACCTATGACAAAATGGCAACAGTTTGCCAAGGAAAAGGGCATTCGTTCAAAGAAGAAGGGGAAATCAAAATTGCAGTGGGATGATGAGCTTAATGTGAGTTTAAAAGAGAAAAACATGAAATTTAATATCTATTTTTTTTTTTATAATAATATTCGATGGCATTGAAAATAATTTGTTCATTTGTACAATAGAAATGGGTGCCGACGTTTGGATATCAGAAAAATAAAGCGGCTGATCAAAAAGATTGGTTAGTTGAGGTTGGAGATGATAATACTCCAAAAGCAGATCCAAGAGAAACAACAAGCCGATCGAAGCAGGAACGTGTTGCTAAAAATGAACTTCAACGGCTAAGAAATATAGCGAAATCAAGAAATATTAAAGTTCCGAGGGTTGGATTACCCACCACAGAGCAATTTGCCAGCGCAAAACATCTCGCTACAGCAACAACTATTGCTCGAGTGTCCACAGCATCCGTGGGAAAATTCCAATCCAAGTGCGTTATTATATTTTAATTTATTATATTAACAACTTTACCAATTATCAAATTAATTGCAGATTACCAAAGGAAAAAGATGCTAAAGACATTGCGAGAGAAGTACCGGGCATGAAAAAAAAACGAAAAGCTCCACCATTAAATGTTGTTGAGGAAAAAAAGAGAAATGCAGCATTAGTTGATGATATTGTCAATAGAAAGGGCAAAACTGATATTCTTCGTGTGGATATTCCATCGACACCATCAGAATCACACAAGTAAACTTGGATATATAGCAATTAAAGAATCAAGTTGTTTTATCCTTAGCGTATATATTCATTTCAATTGTTTTTCAGTTCGAAATCTGATCAGGGCACGAAAAAACGCGGTGCCAAATCATCAGGGAAAAAACCAAAAGGTGCCAAAGGAAAGCGAGATTCACATACAAAAGTCGGTGGGAGAAAACGTAGAGGTTAAATATGGTATTTCATAAAGGAATTTTAATAAAAAAGGATATGAATAATCATTGCAATGCCTTGAAATTTAATTACTTCATCAATTCTAATTGTATCTATTTACTAAATATTTATTGTGTAATCGATCATGACTTGTGGTGGAATTATGTGGTTTGAAAACGAATAACTTGGTTGCGTGTATAGATGAAAGGTCAACAATAACGGGTTTAGTACGAATATCGACTAGCAATGGGTCGAAGTCGAGAAATGAAACTGTGAGGGAGTGAGGTGGTGGGAAACTCGGGTGGATTGTGGGCGGTTCGTGGTGTCCTAGCCTAGTCACGCGTTGGTTGAGTTAGAGAGAGGGCTCTGGCAGGGTATGAGTGAAGTGACTTGAAATCGGGGCAGTACCGAAATTTCTGAATCCTCTGAGAGTCGCACCTTTTCATATAAGTATCGTGGCCTCTTGCCGGCATTCACGCTCGCCAACAATTAAATCCGCACATAATTTTCATTCTCTTGTGGTGGACTCTCATGTACAATTGGCTATTTGTATAATATTGTATCACATTGATATAATTATGTTTCAAGTGATGATATCAATGTGCTCGTGACATATATCGTTATGCGCGTCAATAGTAGCAAATGTAATTGTGTAGCGCAATATTATTTTACGTGACAGTTGTATGAAAGGACAGGACATTGAAAAAAATCGGATATTAGAAGAATAATAGCGAGTGTTATTCAAGACGTTCATGAGGTTGATCCAATGGAATATAATTTGGCTGTTGGACGACGAGGAAGGCATCAGATCTGCTGGTGTGGCCAAGACGACGGGCGTGCCTTCGATATTTAACGAACGTGGGTGCTGGTTGTCGACTATATAATCTGAACGGCCGTCCATCACGCACGCGTGACAGTTTCCGTGCGATCGAAAGAATCAGCGAATTAAAGAAGAGAAAAAAAAAAACGAATCTCGTTGCTCTCATGAGACATCAGGACAACGCACCATGTCGTGGTGAGAGGAATCCGTGGGTGTAACGTACACACGGATGGTGTGTAATTAAAACGACAAGAGTACAAATCAAGACATTGAATATTTGAGAGATGAAATGACCAATAAAAAATAAGAAGAATGTCATGATTTTAATGAGGGGTGGATAATAGAGTATGGTCAATTGTGCAAGGATAAAACTCGATGATAATAATGAGTGTGGTCTGATGGCTTGAAGCCTGCTTTTTTGCTGTTGCGTTATCGTCATTTGGCTGATTCTGTTGCCTGTTATTACAATTATCCATCCCCCTCCCCCGAAAATCACGTTCTCATCATTGCCATGAATGCCAAGATGACAAGTATTCGTCGTTCAATCTCTCGTTTCTCAATGTTATTATTTCTCAATATATGTATATTTACATATACATGTACATATTCATGTATATGTTCAAATATACATTTATATTTCCTCCGTATTATTTCATCAATTTTATCCTCCTTTTTTTGTTTTATGTTATATTGTGTCAGGGAGTTTGCCAATATGCCATATAAAATATTGAGTTTCAAATCAATTTATTGTTTCTATCACGTATGAAAATAAATGAAAAACAATTCATACATATTTTTATGATTGATATAATTTACATATGTGTTGCCGATCGTTTCCGAATACTTGAATTTACAGTCAAGGACCACCAGCCAGCCTTCATATCAAACGCGCTGTTCACAAAAAACACGACAGTCACGTATTATTAGATTCACTGATAAAATGATCGCGGTGTAGTGATAGCTCGCGAATGTTCTAGCCTTATGATCTTCTCGCGTGCTATAGTGTGTGCGTGTGCATGGTAAAATTATATTATCACGTTTGTCCTAGGACAATAATGGGGTCCCAAGCTTTTCGCTTCAACCCACTGACCCGCATTTTTCCGGTCGATTCGACCTTATATACAACCTATTAAACACTCCTATATATATATATATATATATCTTATTTTTCTTCACCCCTCATCATTTTCATATTATTCTCCGCCTATTGACTTCAACTCACTGCTTTAACGTGTGTTCGGGCTCAGCTCCTGTCGCTTATTATCCGAACTCGACCATTCTTGATAGACAATAGGGATGAAAAGAAAAAAAAAAGTGGACCACTTGACCCATCTATAATACAAATCAACCAGCACAGCAAGTTATATTATTTCGGGTCTCTCACTTTACACAAAAGCCAATATATATGTGCAAACACGGCATATAATTAAATTGAGTATTTCAGTTGTTTCTACATGTATTGCTGTTTGATGAAACTTCGTTTTGTTCCCCAGTTTTTTTTTGCTTTCACTTTGTTTTCATTCTTATTCTCATCTACTTTTGAAATAAATAAATCATCAAAAGTGCTTCAAATAGAATTAACTGCTTGTACAAATATTTCGCATATAAATAGATGTATATTATTATTGTTTTCATCGACAAGTATAATCCAAAAATAATTTTATAAAGAATCATTAATAATATTACATTGAATAATTGTTTGCAATGGATTACACTTGTGGAACTTTATCAGAGTTGCTTCAATTATTAATTTGCAATGTAAATAATTGACACAAATATATAAATAGTTACGAATATATGTACATATTACATACATGTTATATAAAACAAAGATATGTATATATAATTGTGCTTTTATGCAATTAAATCATCATCGGGATATAACTCGCACGGCGAACATATGTTATTGCCATTTCAGAATGCAGAAGCATGCACGGAGGTTGCTCTTAACGGGCAGTCGCCCGACCCGGCGGCGTTAAAGCGGGAACAAAGAAAAAATAAAAAATTAATCAGTAGACGTGTCTGAGGGAACAAAAGGAAGAAGAGACAAGTGAACGGCAGGAGAATGTATGCAGCAGCGGGCGGTGCGAGCATTGCCAATCGGCGGAAACAAAAACGTCTCAACTTGAGCAAACAGCAGGCATCCCAATCGTCAGCAGTCGTGTCTACTATTAGGAGTAGAATTGCCGGAGGATTAAATGACACGAGGTCAACGCAAGCTACAAAATTTTCCCGTTCGCACGTACCAACACTGCATCCTGCACTACCACAACCACCACAACCACACAAACCAACATCATGTGCATTTCATTCATCTCATGAACATCATCGTCATCGTCGTCGTTACCACCATCACCACCACTATCATCATCATCATCATCATCATAATCATAATCATATTAATGATCATCGTCGACAACCAGAGCAACAAATAATGTCCAATTTTTTGGCGCCACCAATTTCGCCAATTCAATTTCCCATATCACCACCACCATTATCATTAGAATCACCCAATTCCCTTACACTTCCATTGAAATCTAATTTTCCATTTCCACCGCCGTCATTCCTTGATCTAAGAGTATCGCCTTCAACATCAGAGCTACAGGTGGGTTTAAAATGCCACGTATAAACAATCATATACACATACAAACATGTATAATTATACATTGAACAAGAAATACACCCGCATACCTTTTATTTCAACTATCTTTATTATATATACATATATAAATGACTTA
>CAJUYH010000815.1:28726-57046 GCA_910591685.1 Galerucella tenella
ATGTTAATTATTTTACTTTTCTTTTACTTTATTGTATAGATTATTATAATTAAATATCATAGGCATTATATACAAATAGTTATACTACTGAAAGCTACTTTATAAGTGCCTTTGTCCACTTTCAATGCACTAATCGCACATGGAGACACCTATAAAAAAAAATTAATAAATCATTGCACAATAATTACAATATAGAAGTATTAATGACTATTTGGCTGTCTGGTGGGGCAAGGTGTCACTCTCTATTATTCTATTTTCCCCATTGTGCCCTGATTATTCATTTCAAATCACAGTTCAAGACATATTGGGGAAGATTTATTCAATATTGAATTGAAAAAAAAAAAAAAAAAAAAAAACAAAGCCAATATAAATGTTGGTATGAATTTTGTAGAGAATTGTCATCGTATTCAATGAAGAAGTAATATTAAAGGACTAGTCGAGTTGCAGGAACAACAATAACAAAACATAAGTAAAACATATAAAAAGAATAGTGGAAGAGAAAAGAAAAAAAAAAGACCACATCAATGATAAGAGTAAATGAATGAGCGGAATGCAGGCGGCATTATTAATTAGACGTGATAAACAACGTTTGCGGGGTGGTAAAGCGGTGAACTTTAGGGAGTTGCCATCCAACTTGGCAACGAGACTCATACCGCCACTTCCACGTTATCCCCCGAGATCGTACGTTTATGGGGTGAGTAAATATGACGACAAAAAAATAAAAAAGAAACAAAAAAAAATATAGAAAACGAGCCTGATGGAATGAAGCGTGAGTGAGTCACTCAAGAAGCCCATATTGAAACACCAATAAATAGGAAATAGAATCATTTAGATTTAGAAATATCATTTTTGGTAACGGTACAAAATGTTAATACAGCGAAAAATGTCGTTATTTGAATATTTTATTATTTGTTTGTTGTTACAGTGCGGTACCCAAGGACCAGGTAAAGCGGCATGGCAAGGCTGCAGCAGACGTTCACCAATTCCTCTATCTCCAGCATCGCCTCAAGGCTCACGCGGTGAAGGCTACAAGACTAAACAGTGCGAGGCTCATCGAAGATGGATGAAGAGAAACAGGGTGAATATTTTAAATAAATTATGCAAATATAATTGTGCGTTATAATATGTATGAGATTGTAATAAGTGTACGCACGTTGATAATTGACAGATACGTGATGCGAGTTATTGCAATGGAAGTAGCGGTGAGGAGGATGATGAAGAGGGTAGCAATTTTACTGGACGCAGGCGACCAGAAGTAAATGCTGCTGTGAATACTGTTCTCTATGCCGGTTTGGGTACAACTGCACTTGGCCTCGTTATTTCTTTTGTTGGCACAGGCGAAAAAGGCTTTCTCAGTCCGGAATTGAGAATGGTCGGACCGACACTCCTTTGCGCTGGACTACTGTGCTGTTTATTGCGTGTTCTATTATGTCTATGTTTATGTCGATGCTGTGACGATTGTCGATGGACACCATGTCGTGTTGTCATTATTGACAATGATAAAATGAAAAAATCTGATAAGGGAAGTGTTGCTATATCGACGGGGCAGCATTCGACGTCGTTATTACCACAATCACAATCGAATAATCATGAAATGGCGATAACCACAACAAAAATTACTACATTGACGATGACACCATTATCACCACCCACTGCATCTTCGTCACACAATACTTGGCCTACGAAAGGACACGAGCTTCTTCTCTCACCCGCTCAATTGTCAGAGTGATGTTGCTGAATTCATCATCTTTCTCGTATTTATGAATTTAAACAAAACAAAAAAGTAAATAAATAAATCAAAAGATGGAAAAAGTGAAAAAAATGATAAATAAGAATAAATAGAAAGAACCTGCGTACAGATCACTAGTGAATGAATCCTATTGTGATTTCTCAGATAACTATGATTATTATACAAGATTGTGACATGGTAAAATTTTTCTACGAGATTTTACTTGAAGAAGACAATGAAAATAATATCAACACATATAACTGCCGATTCTGTTCCGAAATTAACGTGTGGCTTTGTCATGCTGTATCCCCTGATTCCCCTGATCCTTTACCGCTACCCCACTGTCTCATAGCAATATACAGATATTTAATAAATGAAATCAAACATGAAATGAGAAACGAAACAAACAAATAAAAATTACGCTTAGCATGGTCTACATAGTTTAATAATAAAATTAAAAGTTTAGTGCTTTGAGGAAATGAATAAGAGAGAAAGAGAAAAAAAAATACAATAACAGAATTACAATAATAAAGAATCTGCTAATTTTTTTTCGCGTCTTTGATTTATTATAATGTTACAATTATCTTTATCAATTATTAACACAACAATTGTGAAATTGTTCAAAATGCCAATGTAGAGACATGGCGAAAATTGCTGGAGTGCAAAGCAAAATTTCCAATTGACATTTCATGTTGATTGATTTCTTACATTTCGAGAGGAATATGTATTTTTATTCGATCAATTGGGACATCAGGAGAGTTGAAATTGCATCTGATCTGTTGATGAATAGCTATAGATTACTGGTGTATCAGATGTTGTAGCATTAGACGCTGTAATAGCAAACAATTGCTCCTCATAAATTGTATTTGGTGGTTCGGTTTTTCCATTGCCTGTTGGTGTACTGCCACCGCCAGGTCCTGGATGGTCACCTTTTGTCGCTTCTCGATATTTTTGTAAATAATTTTTCAACGGCTCCACATAATTATCCAATCCCAATGTTGTCATAGCAAATAAAATATCCTCACCATTAATTGTTTTACGTTTCTCCATGTAACATCGATCGCTCGCCTCCGAAGTAATAAATGAAATAAATTCTGAAACGCACTCTTGAACGCATTCTCGAGCATCTTTTGCTATTTTTCCGGCTTCAGGTATTGCTCGTTTCATAATCTTTGCAACGTTTGCTATTGGAAGAAAACGATCTTGTTCTCGAAGTGGTCCTGATGCACCGCCACTACCACCACTATGCAATGGATCACCACCGCCATGATTAGAATCATCTGTATTCTCTGGATCATCTGTATAAACACATTGACTATTATATTTATTTGAATATCCCGCCGTTTAATAGAAATAATATTATATGTCATCTGATTCGTTGTTGATTTGTCCATTTGCATTATCACTTTCAATTAAATTTCAATGTGTCTATTGTACTTGGCAATTCTCCATTCTCTTTCACATTGATGCATTCATTATATCATCACAATGCATTGTTCAATTGTATTTCAACTAACGAACAAATTATAAAAAATTACATAGACCAAACGATGCATGTGATTCTTATAAGAATGGACGTCTAATTGTTTGGTATAAATGTATAGAAAGTGAGTTTGTACCTTCTAAATCGTCTGATTGTACACCAATGTAGTTGGCAGGCACTCCACTAGTTGTGAAATAGCCTGATGTACCTTGTGGACCACCATCATCACCACTTTCACCACTATTGTCCATTGTTTACTATTTATTATGGAAGTCACTCTATGCACCAAGTCACTCTGCCACTAAATCAACAAAAATACTGTTTTCAAGTGGACCTATAGCATTGTGTATACACACATATATATATACACATATATGTATATGTATATATGTACTGTAGTGATATTACGGAAGCTTATGGAAGCCCGATTGGGATATACTTTTCGATACAGAGTATGTCGTCCAAAATACATTCAATTTCGACACATCGAGTATGTTTGCGCGGGATAGTATGTGAATAATATGGCGACACTCCTAATTACGTTGTTGTTTAAAGATAATTACATGGATACCAATGTATACCTGAGCGAAATACCAAAAGGATCTAAAAATAAACAGAAATATTAGCAACACCGTATGAAATTTCTCACATTGTTTTTTTTTTAATTACCCTATAATTAATAAATATATATATTTTCATAATATTTTCGAAATTATAGGTAATTATGATATAATAGAACTAACCTCACTTATGCAACTACAATATTATGATTGTATTATGTTATATTGTTTACTGGAAGTGAACGTGAAAAAAATTTTCTGTGTTTTGAGATATCTTTATATGCGAGATTGGAAGAATTTGAAAAATATATGTAGCGCAAGAGAAATGTTTCACTCTCTTACTCGCGACTATATTCATGTTTAGTCATCGAATGTGGTACCACTGGTTTGATGTGGTACCACATTTTGAAACTAGATATACAAGAAGCTGTATAAAAGTATCTATATATACCAAGATTGCATACTATTTATTCATTTATTTATTTACTAATAAACTTACTGATATGGGTATTTGAAAAAAAATAGTTTATGTCTAAAATGATTGAAAAGTACAAACTATCACGATCATACCTCCTGTGTTTTTCATTCATTTTTATTATTCACTGATCACCCTATATACAGAACAAGAGTCCAATTATTTTATAGTACATATTATTTTGAACATACAATTGAAAGTGTCTCCCACAACTAAATCGTCATTAAAGCCAGTCAATTCACGTAAATACAATGAACAATGTCTAAAAAGAAAAAAAAAATGATGACAGTCACTGCGTCAAAAATAAAAATACGCTCACAAAAATATATTATAAAATTATTATCAAAGGAATGATAATCTAAAATTCGAATTTCCAATAACAGCAGTGTAATCTCACGTGATTTTCTAATGAGTAAAGATATAATACAAATACTGAGGAACGGAAAAAAAAAGAATAGTAAAAATAAAATCTGGCTTATGTTGTTTAATTATTGGATGTGGAAATCAATTAACTATAATAATTGTGGTGATTCTCTTCAAAACGCAGGTTTCAGTGAATTTATTCTAAATTTCATGCTGATTTTTATTTTTCTCTTTCTCTTTTTTCCCCCATTAATTTTTCCATCTCAAAGTTTCCTCTTTCATTTGGCTACTGCGGTTGATAATACCGCGCTTGGAAGTCAACAGCATTATGCAATGCCATATTTCTTTTTGAGTGATTCTGGCATAGCAGGTGGTGGTGGTCGTGGCATACGAAGATAAACTTTAACTGCATCATAGATAAACCATTGAGCAGCAGTAAGTGTACCAATCATCACAATCCTAGGTGCAAGTCCCTTCCAGACACCAGCAAATCCAAGTTTCCTCAATACATCGCCAGCAGTGGCTCCCTTTTCTTGATTCAATTTTGATACAACCTAAAAATTACAATATTACATCAATATAATTATAAATAGAGAACTGTATAACGTACGATTTTGTATCTCTATAACTGTAAAGTGCATTAAATATGACGCCTATGCACCTAACCTAAAAAAAAAATATATAACGAATTAGCAGTAGGTAAAAACGCTTACGGAATCAGCTGGATGTGATACAACTGCACAAAAGACACCGGCAATATAACCAGCAGCAAAAGTAACAACGAGCTGTTCGCCTTTGGTGCAAGTTTCACGTGGTTTCGGCACAACATATTGATAGAGCAATTCAAGAGTACGTTCAAAGCATGCAAACTTCATCATTGTGTATGGAATTTGTCGGAGCCAAAGTGGAACGAGACCCTTGTAAAAACCACCAAGTCCTTCGTCTGCAAATATTTTCGGCAATGCTTCCCGCAATGTGTTTGCAAAGCCAGGCATTGTCTGAATACGTACCTATATATTAAATATAAAAATATTAATCATTTTACTACAAATTTTACAAATAATATCATCATTTTATATTTCGGAATTTTTAATTTTACCTTAGCAGCCTCCATAGGAGCCAGAGCAATATCAGCGAAAAATTCAGCAGATGCTGAGGAAATTAAATATAATGATGTTCTATATTCGTATGACAATTCCTCGCCAGCCAATGCAGAATAATAAACCTTGAAAACTTCATAAAGGCCAAATTTGAACATTCCTTGCATTGAATAACCAAAGAATGTTGGCGCCCAGCCTCGCGCTAATCCTCTCATTCCACTCTCTTGAATCGACACCTATCAATTAATTTTAATATTATCAATTTTACAATTAATTACACAGCATAGATTTGTAATACTACATCAATCTAAAGTATAACCCATACTTTGAATCCATTTACAACTCCTTTGTACTTCTCTGGATCAACTTGAATACGGCATTTGACTAAATCCAATGGCGTCACCATTGTATGGGTAAGTCCACAAGATAATATACCACCGAGTCCACATAGCGCAAAGTATTTATTGGAACCAAATTCGCAGCTATCTGAAACACAAATAAATTTTTCTTTTATTACAATTACATCATAGAATTATAATAATTTAATTATTTTAATCAATAATCAAGTTTACTGCGAAAGCTGACCAGGTCAAAATTTCGTCATCTTTCGTTATCCTAATTAATACATTTATCCATACACCTGATACATTTAGTGTAAAAATTGTGTTTGCAATGCTAGGAAAATCAGGTTTTTTTTTTTGACATGGTCAGTGTTTGCAGTACTCCCACAATATGTCTTAATTGATGTTTCAATGGTGGCAACTATCATTCATGACACGGTCAGAAAATAAAATGAGTTCACGCCTGATGTATTTTTAGAATCCCTTTATTTTGAGCAATTGTTTTGGCATCAAACTGATTTGTAACCCTGAATCAAGGTCGGTCAGCTGAGATTGATTTAACACGCGCTATCATTTATCCATATATAATTTGTGTTTATACATGTACCGTGGCATGGATCTTTCTTTATTGCTATATATTCTCCAACTCCATAACCAAATAAATTATCATTTCAACCTTCAAATGTCTTTGATCTGTAACCAATGTATGATGTTTAAATAAATTATGATGGCATACAAGAGCACGAGTTTGTCATCAAGGTCGTTGCATGACCGCGATACCTTGACAAAATGGTTGCTATTATGCAACAACACCCGCGCGCTTGCCTCACTAAAATACCAATACATATTCACCAGCACTGTGGATTCGACAATTATATAATATTCATAAAAGATGAACATCCATTTGATGCTATACATTGAAAATTTCATAACAATTTTGCTTATACACTGTTGATGTACGAAAAAAAAAATTATTTGTCATTCACCATTGAATTGATGATTGAATTGAGGTTATTAATGAGTGCTCATGTACAATGCGATAATTGACAGTTGGTTTGACAAATAATACATTTTATTAACAGATCAATAGGATTAGTATGAATTAAAAAAAACCAAAATATGAATTTTTCTTATTTGAATGGTGAATGAATGTAAATATGCAAGTGAAACAGATTGATTAGTTAACGAATAAATCGATTGTTGAAAAGACAGAGGGAGGGGAGAGAAAAAATAAAATGCAAGGGTAAAAGTAAGGTTTTGCTTACCACTTTCTGCCACATTGAACGCGCCGATACTGCGTCCTGGAATGAGCCTTTGAATATGTTCACCTGGTGGCTGACATTTGGCTAACGAAGTTGGTGCGACGAAGGGATTCGTCTTGGCAGTTTCCAACATTTGTAATGACCACATTTTGTCCCGTATACTTTCCACGCGTCACCTGCTCGAAAACAAAAAAAAAACAAAATCAATAATATTTGAAAGTTATAAAATGTTAACAGTGATAGTAATAAAATTCAATAAAACAAATGGTGAATAATAATTGTATTCAACTATTGTACAATATGAAAATTTATCCGGACCTTAAATTAAACCGACTCTTGTCTCCGCGCTGTAGAAATAGAGTGGAAGCAGAAGATGAAAAGGAAAGAGTGAACAATTTCTCGTTACTGCATTAGCATGAATGTAATCAATAAATAGTGATGCGAAACTTAATGGTATATTTTGAAATAGAGATATTACCGACTGTAGGAAATTTTGCAAGAGTGTATTTTGAATTGTTGCACGTTTGATTCTCTATTTCTCCGTACGGATACAATCAAAATATAACAAATACAGATTAACTTGTCTTCCCCCCCCCCCCCCTCACTGGCGAAATTTCTTTTGAATTCTACGTACAATTTTGAATTTCGCGCGTAAATACAAGCACGTTGATTGGCCTTGAAGTGCAAAACAATGTATTTATATATACGTATATTGTGTGTTTGATGAATTAACATGGTGAGTGGACACTCTTGACACAATTCAATGTGTTTATGGTTGTTAATTATATTCAATGGTTATACTGCCGAGGTGAGGACTGTATGTACTTGAATTATATATACATATAATACCTCCTGGAGTGTGGGGATGTGTAACTTGCATTTCATGAATATGTCGTGATGGTGTGCGATTGTGCCTGGTACACATTAATTCAATCCCACCAATTTGTATAGTATTAAACAGTAAATTAATAAAAAATATTATATTTGTTTGTTTTTATATTATAGAACACAAGTGAATTCGTGAAGTTTTTCATTTATTGTGTATGTTTATGTGTGTTTAATATTGGACATTGTAAGTTGAGTATTCAAGATAGAGAGAGTGAGAGAGATGAATAACATTATTTAAATTTTATTAACAAATATCAATTAATGAAATTAAAGAAGCGTAAAAGTTGGTGTGCCCAGTGCATTGGTATGCCCACCAAAATTTCGAAGAAAATCGTGGGCATGATTATAAGAAGTAGGAAATCAGTCGTAAAGGATGGAGTTATCACGGTAATACTTTTAACATACAATACTAATTACTATTTCATATGTATTTATTGTCATATACATACAATATTGATACTGAACACGTACACATAATGTCACACTGTCAAATAATATGCCAAAGTCATTGTGATATATCCATGTTTTTTTTTTCTTTTTTCTTTTTATGATGATTGATGAGAGAAAAAAATTTAATAAAAACATTCCACGTGGAATGGGTATCAAATTTCATATGCTCAAACAGATGTATTGTATTATTTCAACAGGAATAATACAAATAAATAGGACAAATATATTTCTGAATAATTCCACAATGCTTATTTTTATCTCTTTGTACAGTTTTTATCTATCCGTGTATGTATACCTGTAATACTTGGTGAATTCTTATCAATACAGTAAATAATTGTGCATGACTAACATTTTATCACTTATTTCCATGCATTTATTTATTTTTATCAAACTTTTATATGTAAAAACAGTGGGAAATTCACAGTGTAATAGTGAAAAAATTTTCACGATATTCATTTATTTATTTTCATGTCTATTCATACAAGAAAAAAGAAGAAAAAAAACAATGGTACATGTATGATAAATAAAATTCTGTGTTTATTACTTTAGCGTACTTTAAAAATATATAATATTTATGTGTACGAGGGAAAAAGAAACAAAAAAAAAGGCACGAAAAATATATAAACATATGTAAAATCTTTTATTACTCACCTTCTTACACAAAGTAAGATAATAATTCTGCATTATTTCACTAACTTGGAGGTTATGTCAAGAGTTATCACAAACATATTACAGATTGTGAGCACAGCGAAAAGTACATCAATATAAATATATGTTTTTTCGTCTTTCAATATGCAACCATGCATACATAATTAAATATACGTACACAAATGTGTATATGAACAGCGTAATAATTAATCTGTACATATGGAAAAATAATGATTTACAATGCTGTAAAAATAGTTGATTGGAGACCATTAACAAAGATGTAATTACCCAATCTGAAAACAATTGTGACAATTGAACAATAACAAATGTACAATTTATTAAATTTAATATTTCTTTTTTTTTTTTTATTTCATCAATTGCATTAACATCTTGCAACAAGTATAAATTTGTATTGTACACAGTAGGGAATAATGGAGTGTAGTGTAATTTTATCAACAATACCATTGGAAAAAAATTAATATACATCAGTAATAGTTAATATAGAGGTATTATAAAGTGGTTGCGCGGTCGCAGAATCGTCAGCTTCTCTCCACTACTTGTCCTAACCCGGCGCTGTATACAAAATTGCATATATGTATACGTTTTACATATATGCAATAGTAAAAGAGGAGCAGAGAATCCAAATGTCTATCTATATACCTACCTAAACGTTCAAGAGGGAGACAAATACGTAAAAGGCAGAAAAGGAGGGCAAGTTACATATATATATATATGTACAATGTGAGAGAACACCCACACACACACACACACATTCACAATCTGAGGGCGAGGGTCGGCAACGCAGTGGTTCTTGGCTCTGTTACTGGACTAACCATACGTCTGATATGATATGATGCGAGCAACATACATTGTAGACGAGGCTTTCGGAGCTTTTTCATCTTTTTTTTTTTTCATTTTTTGTTTTTTTTTTTCATCATTGTGATATATAGCACATAGTGGACAGTGATAATGTTTATTGAACGTGTTCATTATTCACACATCCATATCATTCCCATGGCCAGATAATTATTGTGACATGGATTTAATAAATTTTGATATTGTCATTGATGATGATATGTTTAATGTGATTGTGAATATAGAAGTGTGAATAGGTTGAAATTGAACACGAAGTTTTGCCACGAGAATTGTGGTTGGTATCGGCCTTTATGCGGATCTATATATAAAATATATATGTATCATTGTCTTGATGGAAAAAACACGAGACAATTACACGAGTTGAACAGTGATGATTATAAAGCTCATTGATATATATTTATTATTTTTACAATATTAATATTGGTGGTGTAATTGGTCATTTATTCAATATCATTTGTTTGATCAAACAAGACAATGGCGTGTCGTCCAACTGGATATTGATTGGAAAAGAATGAGTGTATTCTTGTGAAAAATCAGGTGATACAAGTAACTGATTGTTGATGTGATTGATGATGATAATTGAGAGGATTTGGGTCACAATGGTTTAATGATATGCCGTAGATTATGGTTGTACCATTTGTGGCCCTGTTATTTTCAATTGAATACCATTGTGATCATGACAATTCGCCCTGACATACCATTGCTACAAGAGCCAGCAGGTTTGCTTGTATCCCTAGATGATCATTTAGTGGGTCACAATTGACAATCGGATAATTGCAATTATATATATATATATATATATAGTATTTTTGTTTTTTGTTTGTGCATTAATCATGATTGTTTGAATAATTGAACTAATTGAATTAAAAGATAAATAATTGTATATGATTAGTGGTAATAATTGGATTATTGAATGGTGAATAACATTTTCGTGTGCAACTGTATTTAGAAGGTCAAATAGCAGCTGACCGCACAAGCCGTGAAGAAACTCACCGGTGGCCATGTGAAATGTTCAAAAATATATCGGCTACGTTTAATATATTTGGATTGCTACTGTGACGATACAATCAATTGTATTTGTGTGACTGGTAATTTTATTCATTAATAGATCACATTGAAGGCATATAAACAGCAGAGAAAAATTTTTTCTTATCTATTATTAAAAAGCCGCGTTCTTTCAATAGTGAAGGAAAACAATATTGAATCATGGATAAGGTGGAACCACTGCGGCGTTTGTGGTTTGTGTGGTGTCAACAAAAATGGAAGCATGAAATTTCCAACGTATTATGCAGAATTATTTTTAGATATATGTGAAAATTTTGTTTGAACCACAATGTAATGTGGAGAGAATTGAATAGAAATATTTTTTCCCATTCAATAAGTGTAAAAAAAATTTGCGAATATTTTTTTTTTCTCATTGCAATTATCATTTATTATTGTGAGAGTGTGAAAAATATCGTAAAGCAAGTTAAAAATTTCTACTTGAATTCAATCAACTCAATGGCTCAATATAATAATTTAACAATGAAACATTTAATAATGTGATAAACAATTGGTAATAAATAGTGTAACATGAGAGAGAGTTTGAATGGGAGAAAACAAGAAAGGGAAAAGGGGAACGTTGGCAATCAATTTGTGTGTTCATTTATTGAAATGGACGAAAATTAATCAAGCAATATAAAAAAAAAGAGTGAGGGGGTCATGCCCCCAGGAGCAGTGGGTGGGGCTGAGAGCCTAGATCCCTCTTGTTCCGAGCTCCATGAAACCCAAGAAATAACACCGTCCAATTTATCACCACCGCTCACTCTGTTTCAAAGATGCTACAAACACCTCAAGGTCAGCACAATTGACATGACATAACAAAACAAATTATCGTGACATTACACATATTGATAACCAAGAGAACGAAATGATATGTTGGGATTGGTCCCATTGCTACAACAAATATTTTTTTTATAATATACCCGTTTTCATCTCTATTGTCATTAACATATGCTTTTCATCTTTTTTTTTTTTTTTTTGTAATTTCAGAGCTCGGGCGTTGGTGAACCCAGTGTTTATCATGCACTTGTCGTTATATTCCTGGAATTTTTCGCATGGGGATTGTTGACGATGCCAATAATATCGGTATTGAAGGAAACATTTCCCGATCATACATTTCTGATGAATGGATTGATAATGGGTATCAAAGGTCTATTGTCATTTTTGTCAGCGCCATTGATTGGCGCACTGTCTGATGTATGGGGAAGAAAATTTTTTCTTCTCATCACTGTGGCATTTACTTGTGCGCCAATACCACTCATGAGCATAAACACTTGGTGGTTCTTTGCAATGATATCAATAAGTGGCGTGTTTGCATGCACATTCTCCGTGGTGTTTGCGTATGTTGCGGATGTTACAGAGGAAAATCAACGCTCTTTGGCTTATGGATTGGTAAGCAATCGCAATCAATGTTTTATCTCTGTTCTCACTTTATTTATTTTACTTTATTATTGATGTTTTTGCTTGTACACATTTGAATTTTATGGATAGAAGTACGGATTGATATTAATTTATATTATTTTATGTTACTATTTGAAAGGTGTCCGCCACGTTTGCCGCGAGCATGGTGATAAGTCCGGCGTTGGGCGCATGGACAATGACAGTATATGGTGAGAATTTAGCAGTGGCATTGGCAACCGCCATTGCAATACTCGATGTTTTATTTATACTGGTAGCGGTGCCGGAAAGTTTACCGGAAAAAGCACGTCCGCCTGTGCCCATATCATGGGAGCAAGCTGATCCATTTGCCGCGCTGGGAAAGGTATTCTCATGAACAAAATACAAATGTTTTTAAAAAAAAAAGTAATAATTTATAATATTTTTTGTAATCAAGTGTATGCATTGTGCAATATTCATCACTTTAACAATCATGAGAATGTGGCGTTTTATTTGGACAAGTGGTAGCGCAAATTGCTATTTATTTGTCACTTGTCCCGCAATAATTGTCGTATATGTATAATTATTTCGATATGTCGGCTCAATTAATCATTGATATATGTTTATTCAGGTTGGCAAAGATCATACAATATTGATGCTATGCGTCACCGTATTCCTGAGCTATTTACCAGAGGCTGGTCAATACAGCTGCATTTTTGTATATCTCAAGCTCGCAATGGGCTTTTCAGCAATAATGGTAGCGGTATTTATTGCTGTTGTGGGAATATTGAGCGTTGGTGCACAAATATTGCTTGGCGTTTTGATGAGGACATTGGGTAGTAAACATACTATAATGCTTGGTCTGCTCTTTGAAATGCTACAACTGATGTGGTATGGATTCGGATCACAGACATGGTAAATTTCATTTGTATTCAATAATACATGATTAACATTTTGTTCCTTTTTTGTTTCTAATTTTCAATTGATATGAACAATACTGCCAATATTCAAGTCAATATCTCTATTTTATTCATCATACTGTGGATTATAAAATGGATTTGATTGGATATGTGTCTATTCAATTGACGTTCATGTTTGTGTTTGTGCAATTGTCATTGAAAGTAAATATATCATCTTTCAGAATGAGCAGTTGGTTAAACACAATTGCCACTATAAAATGTAGTGGAATATAATAATTGCTATATTATGTTCGATATATCCTTGAGAACTTGCACGTATACTGTTTGAACTTACGTACTACATACCGGGTTGTATTGATTTTGAAAATACCTACAACTCTACATAATGTATTATAATCACTTGAAATTTTCGCTATATACATGTGGAGATTTTTTTTTTCTATATAATATATTACCTAAAAAGATGATCTTGATTAAAATAGCTACTCCTTTGACGTCATGAGATTTGTCCCCTTACCCTCTGACGTGTTTCTCTTATTAGCAGCCGCAACAGTGGTGGTAGTAGTAGTAGTTGTAATGCAATAGTAGTAGTCGTCACAGTCACGTTCATGAACTCGGAATTATTTTTACTGAGAAAATATGGCAGCAATTACAATCATGTGACTTAGCATTTTCATTAGTGGCACAATTGATGCTGAAAATGATATTGGATTGAATTCAATGTCTGTGACAATGAGATTCGTTCATTTGCGAGGTCTATACATATTTAATCATGTAATTAAGAATGACGACTAAGGTCCCATTGTCCCAGTGATGATGCTGATGTTGATTAAATGATACGAATAAATAATTGTTATTTTTTGTTTGTCGATCTATGTTAGGATGATGTGGGCTGCTGGTATACTCGCGTCAGTTTCTAGTATAACGTACCCAGCAATATCAGCATTTGTGTCAATGCATTCAGATGCAGATAAACAGGGACTTGTACAAGGTATGGTGACAGGGATGCGTGGCCTGTGCAATGGACTTGGACCAGCCATGTTTGGTGTTATATTCTATTTGTTTCACGTTGATCTCAATGACGAGACACCATCACTACCTCTCAAGCCCTCATTAATTGAGGTTAGCAATCGAACGGGTACTTTGACGCATCTGGATGTGGTGCCGCAGGTATTTAAATGCAAACCGGTCTCTTTTTCATTTTTATTGTTTTAAACTTTTTATTCGTTTTGCTGATAATGTGAGATATTATTTTAATTAATTTTTATTTGTGTTTTTTTCTTTTTTCTATTGCTCCTATGGTACATAAAGAATGCATTGCAGTTGGTGCCTGGGCCGCCATTTGTTTTTGGATCGTTATTGGTGATATGCGCTCTATTGGTTGCTGCGTTTATTCCTGATTCAACGCCAATGACTGCGGGACCATTGCATCACTCTTCCACGTCGCGGAGGCCATCCGGTAAATACGCATATCAGAAATGTACGTTACAGATATTCACCACCTTTTGGCTAAGATGGATACTGCAATGCTTCCGGTGGTGGGATTTTTTTTTTTCTATTTTTTTTCATTTGTTCATACACGGACACTGATAATGTATACACATGAAAATCATGATTGAATTATTTGTATACACTCATGAAACTCCGTTGGTCGTAACATTTGAAAAGATAGAAACAATAATTTAGTGGAATATGACAATTGAACATATTTTTCATTGCTATTTATTATTGTTGTTGATGTTGTTCCTCATTAAAACATTTTAACACTGATTTCATTATTCAAACCATGGCTTGGTGCGAAAATTTAGTGATGAGTTAACTTTTTATATGACTGAATTGAGAAATTGGATATTTAAATGGAGATATTTTTATGCTTTTAATTTCAGGTCTGTCGTTGGATGTTCATTATGATTCTGACAGACTTGGTAGCAGCCGGGGAAAAGTTGGACCGCTTTCGCCATTAGTGGACAGCTACAATTCTGCCGCGCTTTAGCCATCATTTCCGGTATTCCGGCAAATCGTTACTAAGTACAGAGAGGAGGACGCCTATCCTGCCAATTAAATGAAGAAGAAAATGAAAAAAAAAAAAAAAATCGCAGCTAGGTTGCATCTCCACTCGTGTATTTCAAGCCATCTCCCTACCCAAAACAAAATGGAAAAATAAAAAATATAAATAATATTCATTACCTTTCGCAAGGAAGTGTGAATTAAAGCAGTGAGTCATTTGTCCTGGAGGGGGCAAAATTTAATAGACAATTTAGACTCGCATCTATTTGTGACTGGACAAGCGAGTATATATTAAATGAGACTAAAAGATTCGATTTTTTTATTCTTCGTTTCTACTTTATTTGTCAGCTAAGTATAATTGGCTTTACCATCGACGTCGGCATTTTTGTTACAACAAATTAGCATTGGCCGAGTGCACAAATGGAGACGAAGAGCCGTAGTGTGGATAATCATGAAAAAAAAAAAAAAAAAAGCGAACAGTATTTTCAGTAGACTACACAAAAATAAACTCTAGCGTCCTATCATGTTTTTCCTTTGCTTTTTTTTTTGTCTCTTAGCCCCATTATTATATTTGTATTTTATTTGAAATGTTACTCGAGTCATTCTTCAAGCTGCGATTATTTTTTTTACATGATTAATTCCAAGCTCAACACAACATATAAACATTTTTTTTTTATTTGTCTATAAATGTAGGCACGGGAAAAAGTGGATTTGAAATTAAATTTTTTTTTTCTTCAATAAGTTCGATTGAAATTCACATGTTTCACATACACAAATCGAGAATATAATAAAAAGTGTAATGGTGTGATACAATTTTACAGTAAACAAAAAAATTATTGTAACCCGGCAAAGTCAATTGTAATACTGAAATTCAATCAATTTTTGATTAAGTCATTTTAATCGCGTAAGTTGTACTATTACGTTTCAATAGTTACATGTGAAAATGTAAAATCAACATTTTTTTTTTCTTTCTTTGTTTTTATTTTTTTTGCTCTCGTCACAGTTATTAATTAAGTGACGAAAGACCATTCGTCATTTGGATGTTCTCCCCATGAAAACCAAAGAACAAGTTAAATAATTGTGGTGAATGCGAATCCGACGCGATAAACTAATGTCGCCGAATGAGAGACGTCACCAAATATGGAATGCACGTGGCATATATAAAACATCGAGTTATTTATCCATCATTTGTGACCTTTATAAATATCAGGAATCACTATTCGAGTCTTATTTCAATTCATGTTTATACGAAAGTTGATATACACAGCAGTCGTACTATAATTATTGTGTGAAATGATGAGATAATAGAGAAGAAAAGAAAAAACAAAGCGAACGAAAATGTCAAGTGGAAATAACAATAATTAATAAATGAATGAATAGGAGTTGTTCATGATTTAGATGTCGTCAATGACAATGAGTGAGGCTGTAAATGTATGTTCGTTGTATGACTGCATTAATAAAAAATTATTTTTAAGATAATAAGAAAAGCTGAATGCATATATTGAATTATTCACTTTATTTATTTTTTTTTTTTTTTTCATTTACCGTTTTTTTTTATTTTATTAATTTCTTTTTTCCTTTTTTTTTTTCTCGTTCCATCAAATTTATAAATACAAATAAAATCAATTTGGCGCTATGTTGATAGTACTTGGTGACATTGTCACGAGAACTGAACCACTTTGTTGCCACAATTCTATTGCTTTGTTTACAATGACATCAGATGTTTCTTCATTTATCTGAAAATTGATGAATTGTGGTTGCAATAAGATACAATAATACATTTTGATTAATTACTTACATGTGAAATTATATCTAAAACTGCGTCAATGCTATTACAATCTAATAGAAATCGTCGAAAAGTCATTAATATAACTACCGCAACAAATACCAATATTTTGTAAGCGCCAACCGCAATTTTATCCCAAATCCTGCAATGAACGATATTTTTTTTGTATAACGAAATGTGTTTTTCATTATACCAACAATGATAAAATATAAAGTAATTCAATATATACTTTGATATCGATCCGTCGCTTATTACTCCAGCAAAGCATGAACAGAACCACGAGTCAAATGGAATATTATTGAGTGCATGCAATTCGAATAAGCGTTTATGAACTGATACGTCCTCTTTTTCAAGAAGTACACACGTACATTCTATCAATAGGCCTATATCATTGTGAAATTTTTGTAGATGATCTAAGAATCCACTGAGCAACCAATATATGTCCATCATTTTCCCGTATTCATTATCACCCTCCATAATATGCCATAGGCTTTCAGCCATTCTACTCATACCTCTAAAATTCATTTTTACAATTAATATTAATTGGCAGAGAAACATAAAAGTAATAATTGGAATATCAATACCAATTTTGTGTTTACATGCCTCAATAATGGTGATTCCAATTGCGAGATAATATCCATTTTTGCTTGACGTGTTCTTAGCAACCACATCATCACAAATGTCTGATGTGGTTTTGTATTTTCATCGATAATTTTTGTCACCCTCAATGCTTTTCTTATATCATGAAATTCAACTTTTCTTTGTGCTGCAACGAATTCATGACTTTCAAGATAAATTGGTGTAATTCCAAGCAATATTTTCCATAAAAAATTTCGGTGAATGGCTGGTACAGCAAAACGAAGACAAAATTGTTTCAATTTTGCTTTGTCAAATGGTCGCTCCTTCAGCAATATTTCTAATGACTTTTTTTCTTCAACACTACGAAAACCTACCTGTCAAACAAAACATAAATTTTATATCGACAATAAACTCTAACCTCATTTCATATCACTATACTGGTAGAGTATTGATTTATTAGAATGAAATTGATGGATATTCACTTTTTCATAATATGAAGAACGAAAGTTTCTCTCGTCTGTCATGATTTGTGAAATCTGTTATTTAATAGCAATATTATAATACATTTATTACAATTTAATTACTACATATGTCATGGTGCCACACTGATCAGTGATCACATATCTCACACTATATACAGGGTGGCTAAAAAGTCTCGCACCAAGGGATTATCTTTGAAATTGATAATTTGCTATGTGCAATTGATAATTGAAACGTATGACATTTGCTTTAAAATATGCACAATAAAGTCACATTCATCGTCCTAAAATTTCATAACTTTCCTTTTATCCGTATATATATATACCATCTAACGCAAGGTGCCTTTGGGAATTTCGGTATTTTCCCCCGCTCACCAAATATATAATAATCATCTTTCCTCCTTCGCGCGCTATCATTCGAAAATAAAATTTAATCATGAAGAGAATTGTTGATTTATTCATTTTCAAGTTTTTCAATGGGAAAATACCAAATCATTCAGGTAATTTTCATGTACGTCATAGAGAGAAAATGACTGAACTGTAATAATTCAGTCATTTTCCAATAATAAGGAGGTTAGGTTCTCGGTTTCTTTTCAGCTACCATTGAATCTGTAAGCGCAAAACACAATCGATTGAAATTATTCCACGTTCCGTTCAATTTATTTGAATTTTTGATTATTTTCACTGAGCAAATAAAAAATCTTACATTTAGGAGTATACGCGCGGATAAAAATATGTAACAGCGTGTGGTGGTGCGGGATCGTTCGCTATGTATTTGAAACGAATTTCCTTACGGGATTGGTTCAATTGAACAAATATATAGTGAGAGAGAGAATATACCGAAGATAGCCGAAGTCCCCTCTTTGGTCGGCAACGTGCGTTCAAAGAGTAACGAAAGGGACGAGTGTAGCTGTTCTGTATCCCTATATACGAATACTAATTGAGGTTAGGATGAATAGAGAACTCCAACGAGAGGTAACGTAACTATAAAATATTATATTACATGCATTAATTTTTCTTAACGCGAGTGATGACATCATATCTTCAAATAAAATCGAACTAGATATATCTATCCCCTTGAAATGACATGATAGGTTTAATATATAATTGTTTTCAGGTGCTAAAAACATTTAAACGCCTCCATAGAACACGACTGAATACTTTCACGGGTGACACTTATGCTTTAAATTGTAAATATTGATAATTCATCTGAATGAAATACAAATTATATACTTTAAACAACTGATTAATTGTTCTTTCATGTTTTCAGTTATTCGAAATCAAATAAATGATGAGTACAGAAAGTACAAAAATATTACGGATAAAAGTGCCATAAATGAGGTAAATTTATACACAACAATATTCAAATATGAATGCTAAGAAAAAAAAATGTTTATATTCATTGATTTATTGTTGGTAGTTAAACAAATTTGCATTGGAAGTGGAGAATGAAATTAGAACAACTGTGGTGCAAGCAGTGGAAAAAGAATCTGGTACATTCGAACTCAAAGTAAAGAAAGATCATCTACTTGACAATGTCCCACCACCAGGAACGCCACTGCCTAAATATGGAAGAAAATGCTCGCAAGCTCCAAAACCAAAAACATAGTTACTTCACAGTATAAAATCATAATGTTATTCTGTTGTATATAGACAATATCTTTTAAAATTATATTTATTTATTCAGCTGCAATATTACATTCAACTTTGTATTCATTCATTTCTTTATTTACAGAGTTCGTTGCCGTACAAATTGTCCTTACATTCCAATTTTCCCAATAACTTTTTTGTTTTTTTTTGTCTTGTGTATAATTTCTCTGAAATGAGAACTGGAGAATTTTAATCTGCATCTTCGATCACTTCCATCTTCATTCTGAAATGAGTACATCGTAAATTAATATATTATTGGCAATTGAACAATCGAATAATCTACTCACTCAAAAAAAAGGTTAAAATTCATGCGAAGAGAGAATTAGAAAAAGGGGAATCAATGTAGGTAAATGAGATTTTTTGGGACAAATCTCAATTTTCATAATAAAAATTAATTTAAAGAGAAACACAAATACAGAAGACTTGATAATACTCTTCATAATAACAAAAATTAATTTCCCCATGATAATGGCAATCATTTTTCAACAAGTGACGTCGTTAGTCTATTCCTGAATAATAAAATTCAATAGTTTCCCTTGATCTTGATGGAACATGGTGAAGTGTGATACAACATATGCTGGCTGTTATACAAATATCTTTGAATTATATCAAAAATGATGTAGAAAAAAAAAACGAAGACGTCAATGTAGTAATCAATTACTTACTTCGATGACAATACTGCTTGAATAGACTAACAAAGTCCTTTGTTAAAAAATATATGTATTTTTATATCAAAGTGGAGCTTTGTTTTTGTCAAATATTCTGTATTGTCTCCCCTTAAGATGAAACAATTAATAAGTTTATCAATATTTATATGACATTAACTGGTGTGAAAACTAAATTTCATATAGAATAAATACGTATACTAACGCATGCTCTGGATGATTTCGAATTTGATCAATTAAATCAGTGCCCTTGAGTTCACGTGTACATATACGATGTACCGCTGTGAACAGGGGAAATTTATCAGTGAGTCCTTTCGCTTTCAGCATTCCATTAACTTCGTCTGCAGTAGCAGGTCCCTGAAGTTTCTGACCACCAAGCAATTCGTCTTCCAGCTCTTTGATTGACTTTTCAGTTTTAACAAACTGCTCACAAACACGACGATTGCGTCCGCCATAACATGTTGTAATGAGATCAGCAACACCGCAACTCTCAAAGAATGTTGAGAGCTTCGCGCCACCATAGAAAGTCTCCACAAATTTAATCATCTCCATCAGTCCTAATCTGATAACTGCTGCCTTTGTATTATCACCAAGGCCAAGGCCATCGACAAAACCAGCGCCACATGCCACAATATTCTACACAAAGCAAAATATTATATATAATTTCAATGACTGTACGTGAATATAAATGAAATTTGAATGTGGTTAATTTACTTTAAGTGCTCCACAGACTTCAACAGCCTCGCAATCTTCTACAACAACCACTCGGAAGTTTGGGGTCATCATCAAGTCACGTAAAACTGGCGCCAAGCGTTTATCTCTGCATCCTGCGTCATATCAATAAAAAATTGAATTATAATACTATTTTATTTTATGAATTGATGCTGAAATAAAAAACATATTGATTTTAATTAATATTCATTAATAGTCCAGTGATATCATTGTCAATTATCATTTCGTGTTTCATAATTTCCGATTTTTTCTATATTAAAAATTTATTTAGTCATGCGATTTCCCCAAATTAATTATCGAATTTAATGTTCAATTACCGATTGTCGTCTCACAAAATTTCTCCTCGGCAACTTCATTGGCGAGATTGGCACCCATCAATACATTGCATGGAATTTTTAAGTGTTGCTCAACAACCTTTGAGATCAATTGTATACTCTTATCATCAGCTGAATCAAAACCCTTAATTAATGAGAGTCCTACGGCAGTGGATTTGATTTTTCCTAACATTGCGGCGGCCAATCCTCTGATAAATTGATGAGGAATTACGAAAATAAGAATATCCGCATCTTTAGCAGCCTCCACGACATCTGGCACGGCCACCTGGAAATCATAATTAGCAACAAGTAATGAATAAAAATTTATACATTAAATATTTTATTTGTCAGACTGAAATCATTTGTTTATTATTATTATCATTATCATCCATTAAGCATTCAGCCGTGCTTCCGTGCGAGCATCTACGATTTACGTGAGCAGATTACATAATAGTAAATAAAAGGTCAAATATAAATGTGATCGATTGGCAATTCGATCAGGTTTGATAATTACATAGATACATATATATATATATATATTCAATCGCATTGAGAAAATTTATTCAGTCAATATTTTTAATTCGATATAATCAATATAATTAATCAATAGCATTAAAACGTATTTTTGTGTATATTGAATAATGAGAGAGAATAAATAATTCAATTATTACTATATATTATATTATAAGTAATATAATATAGCTTGAAATTTTCGGGTCGGCTTATCAATATTTAGGATTAGTATGTATATATTATGTATAACCGCTTGGCAACCCCACATTATCATGCAGATTTAACTGGAGCTCCTATATCTGTCATCAGATGCAAACACACGTCACATACTCACACATATACGCACAAGTATCAATTTCGTTTTGCATTAAATACGGGCTGCAGTAACATTCCGTAACAGTTACGCTGCCAACTTCTACTCGAGTGCACGCACCATATTTGAAGTTGTTAACGCGATCATTTTCTATCCGGACACGATCATATCATCGTCATACATCCAACATCATGAGGCTGAATTCAATTGTTCCAAATTTCCAGGCTGATACTACCCAAGGCCCCATTGATTTTTACGAATGGCAAAAAGATTCGTAAGTTCATTTCTATTTTCATTTTCATATCAAGTATCATTTACTTTATTCAAAATTTTTTTTTCTTTTTTTTTTATGTATTGTTGGTAAAAGCAATGTAAAAATGAATTATATATTAGCGACCTCGATTCAGTACGCTAAAATTTAGTGGAAAGGCTTCTTGCCAAATACTTGTACAATTGTTGAGTGTTTGTCATATGCGAGAATTGCACATTACTATGATAAACATTTTTAATATATCAACTGACCATATTGAGAATTGAATGATGAAATGTTTCTTTGATTAAATAGGTGGGTCGTGATTTTTTCGCATCCCGCAGACTTTACACCGGTTTGCACAACTGAACTTGGTCGCATCGCCGTTCACTATCCCTATTTTCAGAAAAGGAATGTCAAGCTGCTGGCTCACTCAGTTGACAAACTCAAGGACCATGTTGATTGGGTCAATGTAAATATTTTTCCACGGTTAATAATAAAAATAATCTAATATGATAAATAAATATTTAATTGTTGTTATTATTCGCCATTTAGGACATTAAATCTTATTGTCAAGATATTCCTGGGGCATTTCCCTATCCAATAATTGCTGATGACGATCGCAGTCTTGCAGTGAAACTAGATATGATTGATGAAGAATCAAAAGATGATGCTGAACATGCTATTACTGTTCGAGCACTTTATATTATTGGTCCCGATCATCGTCTTCGTTTGAGTATGCATTATCCTACGTCAACTGGTCGCAATGTCGAGTAAGACAATGAATAATACCAACGAAAAATAATGAACACTATTCATATATTAATGAAACAATAATTTATTTTTTTTATTGCAGTGAAATGCTTCGCGTGATTGATTCTCTGCAGTTGGTCGAACGCAAGCCTCAAATAGCAACTCCAGCTAATTGGACTGTATGTCTATTGTTTTGCTTATCGAGAGATAAAAAAAAAAGTCAATAGATATAAGAATGGTAACACTATCATGATAATTATGTATTGTTTTAGCCGGGTGAAAAGGTGATGATTTTGCCAACAGTAAGCGATGATGAATTGCCTACATTATTTCCTGGTGGAGTCGATAAGGTCTTGATGCCATCGGGAAAAGTTTATGTTCGCACAACGACCGATTATTAAACATCTTATAGCAGACAAGAATTACCTATGCTTCTACATTTAAAATACCTTTACAACTATATTAACATTATAAAAATGTTTAATAATATATTTTTTGTTTTACAAGTATTCTACATAAGAATTTATATGTTGTCAATGAATATAAATAAACTCTGAATTTAGTAACTGAATAAATTTCTCAATGATATGCACGTACACTTGATTTATTTTATTGTTACAAAATATGTTCGATTGACTTACCACATTGGGTGGAAGCTTGTGGCCGGGCAAATACTTGACATTTTCGTGTTGTTCATTGATAATCTCCGTCAGCTTTTTACCATTAATCATCTCCTCAAATACATACATCGTAACACGCTCTTCAAATTTATTGCTGTGCTTAGTGGCATTGGCGCCGACAATTTTTGCGATTGCCGAGCCCCTAGATCACAAAGACACGTGTGCCTTCATTTAATTATATTATATAATTATATATATATATATATATATATATATATATATATATATTATGTACATATTTAAATTTATCGATTTGATTTATTTTATGGTCTTGTAATTAGCAATGCAAAATATCTTTATCGAAGAATGTTAAGTAGCTTTGAATTAAATAAACTTGGCGTTCTTGAATAGATGTAAATAATTTTTACTATTGAGTTACTGGGTCGTTCTTGTGTGGTAAAAATATGCATGATACATGCAAATATTATCTTTGCATTAACGTAATTGAGAAACGATATATTTGCAAGCTCGTCGCAAATATGTGAAATGAATAATATTGCTCCAAGCTATTGTTTTTTTATATGTTTTAAATTATTTATGATTAAAATGATTTGTTCTGCAGATATTTACCAGTTGCCACTTCCAACAATGCACACCTTCTTCTTAGTCATGGTAACTTGATATAAAATTGATTACTGAATATGATGATAAATTGATTATAGTGACACACGATCGAAATGTGAACACGAACTGCTCCTTTGTCCCTTTGTTAATGACAATTAATTGACTCGCTCACCGGGACTCACTTCAGTCAGCATTGACCTTAAGAACGATCACGCGGATGCATTTTGTTCGCGCGCAAGTCTTGGATCATCTCCAAACAGTGTTGAGAACGTCATGAAGTTTCAATGTTAGATAGACTCGAGCCAATGGTTAAATTTAACATCACTATGATAATTAAAGAGTACTATTGTATGTACCATTGATGCAATTGACATGACATTGACACAATAATTTTGTTTTGTTTTTAACTTTTAACTTATCATGATTGTATAATAAAAAATATTGATGAAAAAAAATATAATGAAATAATAATAAGTTTCGGAAAAATATATGTAGTGTTTATATGACACGTATCTTAATGAATTTGTGATTTTTCTCAGTTATATATACGAAATCCATTGAGAATTCAATTATTCTTTGAGGGAGTGAATAGTGATAAACTTCACGCAGTTACTCTCATATTACGATGATCAATAAAAATATATTCTTCTTTGTTTCTTCTTTTTTTTTTCTCCTTTGTCATTGTGATCAGCTCTCCCATCGGTATCGTCTTAGAGATGGCACTTTGGTATCACGTTCTCACCATTGTCGTACCTGAATCCGAATTAGAATCGATGGAAAAAAGAAATAAGAAAAAAATTATTAACAGCAGCATTCCAACAAATTATTGATGAGATAAATGCATTAATAGAATGAATATGAACATGCATGGATTTGTTTGTAATTCGGATATTGGAACGGAGATGATATTTGATCCGTTTATGAATTTTGTGATTCACACGAGTAACAATTTTAACAGAACAATAAATCCATATATTTATCTTTGTAAATACAATTATTTCGTCATCGATAACAGTTTCATCACATTTCCTTGCGATAATGTAACTTAATGCAACTTAAATCGTCAATTTGACAGATTTCTCTTCCACTTCTCTTCACCTTTAATTATAATGGCAACGACTCTACAATGCTAATACCTCAATTTTTAATTAAAACTAAAAAAAAAGGAATAGACTTACGTAAAAATTAATCAACAGATTGAAATAATTAATTAGATCGGTTTAAAATAAAACGCGTATATTAAATGAAATATTACGTGGTTAAATTTACATGACATGCTTCAACGATGTCATCAACAATTTTCATAAAATTTTCTTTCTCTTTTGGTCTCTAATGTTTGATTGACATTTTCAATATTAGAAAGGTCAATGGTTTACTTCAATATCAACGTTTCTAAATGTATTTATAGGCAAGAAAAAAAAAATAAGAATCGTGACTATACAACGATTTTACTAAATGCATTCTCAACGACTTCAAAAGCTTGATTTCATTATTTGAGGCGAAAAAAGAAAAAAACACAACGTGTTATTAGTGACGAATAGTGTGTCTGTCTAATCAGAAAAATGTCTAATATTTTTTAAATCCGATAATTTACTTCTGGTGGCCACCTCATTTTATTGTTTTGACCATTTTTGTCCTCCTTAATTTATACAATCTCTGATGTACGTTAACCTATTTACATATAATTTCTCGCATCAAATTTTAAAGCCTCACGGATCAACAACATGATATCCCAATTTCTTTTTTCTACCAAAATATATTCAGGAAATATTTGACTATTTTATTTGTGTGGTTTGTTTGTTGTAGATTAAGTTCTTGAGCTTACATGTGTTCGGGATGACTGCGAATGCAATCGATGAGGTCGCCCGGTCGCAATTCACCAATGCAAATTCGATGTATTGCCGTAAACAGAGGAAATCGCACCTCCATATCTTGCAACTTCAGCATGTAATTAACCTCCTCAGCTGTAAATGGTCCCTGGAGTTTTTGGCCATTCAACATCTCTTTCTCCAGCTCTTCAATAGTCTAAAGCACCAATTGTACAATATATATTATAAATATACTCATTATCAATATTGAATCAAAGGCAAATGTATTTTTTCTTCTTACCTTGCCACTTTTAACAAACGCCTCTGATACTTTGCGATTTCTTCCACCATAGCATGTTGTTATGAGATCAGCAACGCCACAACTCTCAAAGAATGTACTCAACTTTCCACCAGGGAAAAATACATCAACAAATTTTATTATCTCCATCAATCCTAGTCTAATTACCGCGGCCTTCGTATTGTCACCTAGACCGAGACCGTCAACAAAACCAGCACCGCACGCAACAATATTCTGAAAAAAGAAAATTAAAAAACACTGATAAATGTCCCTGGTATATTTCATAAAATTTTTTTGCTTATCGATATATTATTTGAAATATTTATTGACACATACGTTACACTGTCGGCTATTTACATATAAATATAACTGATAATTCATTATAAAAATATAATATTATATTGCGTCAAATAAGTTTACCTTGAGAGCACCACAGCATTCAACTGAGTCAACATCATCGACTACCACAGCACGGAAAAATGGGGTCTGTATCATATCGCGCAACACAACACCCATTGAGTTGTCCTTACAACCTGAATAAGGTTTTATAGCACGAGATCAGTGAACATTTTTATTCATCATATTGATATACAAAAGTGTTTAATGTTAAATGAGTAAATTATCAAGATATTCTTTTGTTTTTACCAATTGTTGTTTCGCAAAACATCTCGTCAGCTACTTCTGATGCTAGATTTGCCCCCATAAGTACTGCCATTGGAATGCTCAATTCATCAGCAATGATGTGAGAGATCAATTCTATACCGCCACCATCTTTTTTATCAAAACCCTTTTGAATAAAAATAAAATTGTGTGATAGAAGGTGAGAATAATATTTTAAATATATCATGTATTTAATATTATTCCAATACTTTAATTAGCGAAAGTCCAACGGCGGTTGGTTTTATTTTGCCAAGGAGTGTGCTGCATATTCGTCGAATAAATTGATGTGGCACAACAAAAACCAAGATATCCGCGTCTTTTGCCGCTTCAACGACATCTGGGACAGCCACCTGAGACATAAAAAATGAAAAAAGAAAATATATATATATATATTGCTACGAGTGGTTGACTTTGGTCAATGTTTAATGATAAACACTCTACTAAAACGGTCAACAGCTAATGTAAATATTATTTGCGGCTAATTCCAAAGATAAATGTAAACAAACAGGTAGCAATAATAATATTTCATTAATCAGCTTCTTCTCTCTTCATTTATTATATAAATATACAAAGTTCATAGAAGATAAAAAATTGTGTATATCAGTAAATATGACGTTGCATCATTCAATTTCAAGTAATTTAAATACTTTTATAATCACCAAGTACGTGATAAAATGTAATGAAGAAAATAATAACGATCACATGAAAACGATGTCAACAATATTTTTACATCTTTTCTTTCTTTTTTTTTTTTTT